>JAUOBU010937543.1:0-15566 GCA_032360585.1 Nereis procera
CACTGGCCATCACACGGACCTCTCACGCCCGCACCGGCCAACACACGGATCCCTCACGCCCGCACAGACACACACACACACACACAGACACACACACACACACACACACACACACACAGACACACACTCACAAATGAGATGCTTGGAAAAATATACTTTGTAGTTTGTAATCTATACTTACTGTAGGTTTGTTCTGGTTTTCTCGTCAAAGTTTCTCTGTGTGAATCATGAGGATTGGTTTGCAATCAACATGATGACCTTTCTGTCCTAAGCCAACTGAGTGCAGTTTCGGGCTCTGCTTGCCGTATTGTAATGCTGGGTTTACACATAGCCGACTTTTCCCCTATCTCACTGCCGATTATCTCCACATTTTTTGTGTCTGATTTTCTCTCGGAGCATTGTCAATATCTGTCCCTGTTTGCGCCCTATTCTACCATGATAACTCAATTTGTCGTCTCTATTCTCTAAGCCATATGACGTATGTTTTCCATACGACTTTAAGGCGACTTTCACCCAATCTCCGTGCAACATTTATCTCTTCTTGAAGACTGTTGGCCGATTACGGAAGTTTTTTACATGACTGGCGCCCATATTAGACTTGTTCTCGATACGTTTCAAAAAGTATGATGCCTGATCCCTGGACAAATTAATTTTTATACAATAATCAAAGCAGATTCACAGGCAATAGAGAGCAGAATTCTGCAAATCAGCAACCGACCTCAGCAAGACCTTCTGAAATACAGATACTACCAGGGTGTGTATCTCTTGGTTTGTTTACTCATTATTTTCTAAAAATATGCTGGTTTGACATGATATTTCACTTTCATTTGTAGGGTAGTACTATATAACATGGTCTAGAATCTGTATAATGTTAAATATTGTCGAGATTCTGAGAAACGAATGTGACATGACTTCAAGAGTAACTGCAGATGATTCGGATTACGTATTTTTTCTTGCGCCATTCTTATTTGTATAGCTGAATGTAGGAGACGTGAAATCGACAAGAAGCGAGGAGAGATTCCAGCACAAGAATACAGCCTATTTGAGATAAATGTTGCCCGAACAGAAGAAGAATTAATAAATATGGTGATTTGGGCGAAATTCGGCAGTAAAATCGACTATGTGTAAACCCAGTATAAGACATGTGCGAGACATGTTTTCATAGGGTATGGTGCCCAATATGTAAAGAATTTTTTTTCTAGATGATTTGGCGGTGATTTGAGCAGTTCTCAAGCCGAATTAAAGAGGCGTGAGAACAAATAAACAATTTTTGCAGATGAATAGAAGAAGGACATCCGTTCTAAGAGCAGAAATTCGCGTGACTATCAGCCGTTTAGGAAGAGAATAGCATCACATAACTTTTCGGGCGCCGTTCTTTTTGGTAGAGGTAAATCTGCGAGAGGTGAAATCGACAAGACACGACGACAGATTCCGTCACGAGAATACAGCAGATTTCAGATGAATGGTGCCCGAACGGAAGCAGAATTAATAGATGAAGTGGATCGGGCAAAATTCGGCAGTAAATTCGGCTATGTATAAACCTAGCATGACTTGAATGATTGTGGAGGGTTCAGCATTATTGCTGAGGTTGACATCTGTGAGGCCGGACTATCAGAACTGAGTATATCCAATGACGAACTGAATATCCAGATATCTGATCGCTTCATCCTCCATCTCAGAAGATTTCAGTTTTGACTGAAATCAAAGAAGCCCTTTCTCCCAGGCTTCTCCTCCTTTTGACTATGAGACAGGCCAGTATAAATGATATCAATATCTCTCAAGTCAAAATCGTGGTAATTTGGAATTTGACACATTTCATTCCACATATTGATGCCCTAATGCATCTCAAACCCCAAGGGCCTCCTCAAGTCTGATTGAGTGCTCGAAGTCGTATGACCTGAGATGAGCAGGAGCATCACCAAGACAACATTTGTGGGGATGTGATGCAGGTGGGATTATCGATTGATCGGTGATGCATGACAGCTTATCATCACAGACCACCCTGACACTGCTCGCCGATGACCAGCTCAAATCAACATTCATTCGTGGACCACAAGCAACTCACACTCAGAACATCCGTGATCTCGTCTGCGACCTTCCGCAAGTCGAACTTACATTGCCCGCGTCAATTTCCACATTTTTAATTCACACGTGACCATCTGCGGATCATCTGCATTTCATCCTCAAGTAACATGCATGTCACACTTGCCATGTCTGCAAGAAATTACGAGTCTAAAAATCATTCGCGGCCGCCTACATTTCATCCTCAACATATTCATGAGCATCCTCAAGCCACACTCAAGGCAAACATATGACACACGCAGCACTTGGTAAATCATTGTGGGTGTCCCTGACCAGTCTCGGATTATCCTTTGATAAGCTGCGGACCACACGTAAATCAGATGCGGTGTATCCGTTTGATGTTTCTCATCGCCCAAGTCACTCACACCACACACTGGATTTGAAGTCACAACGTCTGTGTTCCCCTCTCACCTTGTCCTATCTTGGCGATGCGATGACTGACAGCGCCCTTCTTCCGATAGTCTCGAAAGACAAGCCTTTGATCCTCATCTTGCCCGCAAACACACTCACATCATCCCCGTCACTCGTCAATCATCTGTCACTTGTACTCAGTTTGTTCGTGGTCCATCACCGCCTAGACGCAAGTTGTCACACCAACATTTCTGAGTTCCAAATAAGTTATCGCCACCTTCTGCAATTCACTCTCATTTCATCTCACAAACATCCGCAGAAATATCGCAAGTATCCTCACACACACATGCAAAGATTACAATCCAGGATTATCTGAGTCCAATTTGCAGATTGATAGAGAGATGTGTACAGATATGTTGAGGATATTTTATCTGCCCGAACACGCACCAAAATTTTGAACATGTTCAAAGTTTGCTCGCGGATATGCGGAAAAGTCAATATTTGTGCACAGATGCTCGCAGACGTTTTGGGGGTTTTACGAGTGTGAATTGTGACAGAACGCGGTTGAAAATAGATGTGTTGTGGACAAATAAAACCGATATCTGCAACCGCGTCCGTGACCATGTGACCGTACTATCAGTCTACATTTACCAGAAAATCGTACCTTTTGAAGTTACAGAGTTAAAATTGCATCAATACTGCATCAAAATATAAGCAAAAAAATATTAATAAACAACATAATCCAGATATGCCTGTGACTCGTTCCCGTAATAAAAAAATCTTACTAATTTGTTGACTTCAATTTCATCATTCATTTGAAGATAGCCAGTGTTGGTTTTACATCTCCATTGGAACCATTATACATACCATCACCTCTAACAGACTATGTTTCCATGAATGTCAGCTATCACAGTCATTCTGATTTCAGGGTTATAGAACATGATGCGTTTTGTGGCCTTTCGGCTCTACAGAATCTGAAATTATATAACAATAGGTTATCTATTCTGGCTTCCTTCACTTTCTTTCCACTGACTAATCTCATTGAGTTATCCTTGACATACAACCACCTAGATAATATCCAGATGGAGGCATTCAATGGTCTGTCGAACCTGGAAAGCCTCGGATTGGGTTTCAATCAGTTGGAGAATCTAACATTGCCTACCTTTTTGCCTCTGACCAGTTTAAAGTACTTGAACTTATATCATAACATTAATCTGACTTTTGGACAAAGAACATTCCTCGGTCTCACACATCTCAAATACCTCATTCTGTGCCAGATGAATTCAGAAGCATTCAAGAGTTTGAAAGATCTTGTTGAGTTGCGACTAATGGAATGCAACATGCGATACCTGCCACCTCGATTTATCGAACATCTGGTAAATCTTGAAGAATTGCTCATTCATGACAACAAGCTGAAAACAATTGGTGCTTTTACCTTCACTTCTCAAGCTATTATCACCTCCATCGACCTGTCGCGGAATGAGATATCTACCATTGACAAATTGGCCTTTTATGATTTGAAAGGACTCTATGAGCTGAACTTGATAGGAAACAGCATACATGTTTTCAGCCAACTGAATGGTGCCCCAATAGTCATGATGAGTCTCATCATGAGCTCAAATCAGGTAAAATCCTCTTCATCGTCATATTCATTGTTATTGTTATTCCATCATCGCCCTCGGCATCGCAATTGCCATCATCATCACCATCAACACCATCACCAACACCGAAACTACACCACCACCACTATTACAGCACTGACATCAACATCAAAAAAACGAAACAACAAAAACAACAACACAAACAGAAACAATAACACAAACATCAACATTACATCAAAAACAGCACTACCGGGATTTTCTCAACTATGCATCTCAACCTTGCTTTCACCACGCAGCTCCACAATCCATAGCACTCTCACCTCTGTTTTCATCATCCCCACCATCAAAGCATGTACATGCAGAATATTCAGCTGCTACAACACAGCAACCACAAACTTCGGTATCACATCAGCACTACCAATGTTACAATGTCAACCATCTCTACAATATCGGTGATCAACCCCCTACCCACTTCAGAAACTGGTATTGGCATTATAAGTCATTGTTCCCGATCAATTATTCCATCATCTCTAAATTTTGATGAATAGCAGTGAAATCTTCGATGCTATATGCAAACAAGGGAAACTGATCCACATTCATTCACCATTTGGTCCACGCATGATTGAATATGATATCACTTTGTTGTGACCTTGTTGCCAATACTGTGTATCAAGCCTCGTCCTGGAAATTGTTTTCTTTCAGATCCGAGTAATTCCATATCGGTACTTTTCTGTCCATCAAAATCTGGTGAGCCTTTTCTTGAATCACAACAGATTGGAAGTAGTTGCGAATTATACATTCAGTGCACTGAAAGATTTGCAGCATTTATCCCTGTCATCAAACAATATCAGTGTGATTGAAAGTCACGGCTTCAGTGGACTGATTAGATTAAGACAGATTCATCTCCGTAACAATAGCATCGTGGCAATTTATCTTGCGGATCTGCCTCCTGGAACTAAAATCGATCTTTCTTCCAATCTACTACAGGGATTCACGGCACTTCATGGACTACCAAGTGTTGATCTGAGCAGGTGTCAATTCACAATGAATGCCATTGCAGGTATAACTACGTATCATCTTATTGATTTTGTCGGGGGGAGTTAAAAAATTCCAATAAAACATATTCAACAAAGAAATTAACTGAAATCATAATCTTCCCTGGCTGGAGAGTCCTACAACTACAGATCTGATTGATATTTTTCTGAGTATCTTTTTATTTGCGAATGCTTATCTCACATGATGATGGACATAAAATAGACAAAAATAGGTATGCCCATGAATGGCTTTCTCCATACACTCTCTCTGCCATGTAAAGTGATTAGAATGAACAAATACTTCGTGGCTTTCATCGAGAAGATAGCACACTATAAATTCATGCTATGCATGCTGTTGAATCTGTTTGCTTCTGATTATTAGACGAGTGAATCATGTTTGGTACGCTTATTCATGGTTCCCTGTTCATCATTGAAGCGGGAATCTATGGATACTGGATTATACAGCTTCCAACTCCAGGGAGTTTATCAAGTGGCCCAGATAGATGGAAGACCACTCTCCTGACAACTGGCTGCAAATTTGGCCCACCGTGAGGTAGGCGTCCCATCTGAACAGAGAGGCATCTGTCATCAGTTTGACAGTCGGTTCTGGGGGATTTAGAGGAACTCCTGATAGAGTGTTTTTGTGAGAGAACCACCACTGCATATCCTGTAGAGCAACTTGACCTATAATCACAGATTGCTCCAGGCTGTCCCACTGCAGACATCACTGGCCAAACAGACAAAACTGGAGGGGCCTTGTGTATAATTCACCTTCACAAGTGAGGTCTGAGAGACTCACCATGTAGCCCAACAGACAAATCACAGGGGAAGCTGGCTGTCTTGGCCTTCTGACAAACAGCCTGACACAAACCTCTAGTCTCTCCACCAGCCTGAGGGGTAGGTAGACCAGGGACAGATTGGAGTGGAAATCCATCTCCAGGTAAGTAAACTGGTGACTGGGTGTCCAATCTGACTTCGCCAATTTCACTACCAACCCCAAGCGGTTGGCAAGGCTGAGGATATATGTCAGCTGTTCCTTGAGGACAAGCCCACCACTACCTTTATCTCTACCTCAAGAGGAGCCACAACCACTGCCATGTTCACGTGATGCCTTCTGAGGTTGGGGTTTGCTGGTTTTGAAACCAGCCTGAGGAAGATTTAGCTTGGGGGCCAAAGTCCATGAGAAGTTCTTAATTCCACTTGCCTCTCTCAAGGGCTTGCATGGAGGTTCCCCCAAACAATTCCTCATTATCTAGGGGCAAGGCATGCAGATGTGCTTTTGTGTCGACATCAAAAAGTAGGGATTGAAGGGCCATGGATCTCCTTGAGAGTTCCATGTTCCCTACTACCTTAAGAGCAATGCTCGTCTTATAACTTCCTTAGCCTGAGCCTTAAGAGCTGGATCCTCATTGTCCGGTTTGGCTACGGTGAAGCCTGATTCCAGGGCATAGTCAACATATGATAGAACAGCTATCTGCTCATGCTGCATAGACTCTTCGAAAGACACCCTTAGTGAAGAGAATGGCATCTTCAAGCACAAAGCTATGTGGACAACAGCTGTGGACCCTATGAGCAAGGGGATAGAACATCTTCCTCAGCTCGCCCTCTACATCTCTCAGGAGGGTGGAAGGCTTCTCCAAACTATAAATGGGCTTTGAAGGATCAGCCCCTTGTAAATATTTAGCCCAAAAGGATTGCACCCCACCTAAAAGGGGGGACAAGGAGAGCACTGTCTCTAACAGGGACTCGACTTGTCTTGACCTATGCTGTTCCTCGAAGGAGGCATCCTGCCAGGCCAAGGCAATGCCATGGGATGTGAAGGTGGTAGGATCGGGCTGAGGAACATAGTCAGGGATTGTCTCAGTTATGAACCTTCTAAAACTCCGCATCCTCTTTCTCGAGGCTGGTTTCTCCTCATCCTCATCAGAGGCCTTTTTCTCTTGGCTGCACCCACTTTAGATCTGAGATCACAGAGCTCCGGCCTCAGAGAAGCTACAAAGGCCTGAGTGTGGGCGTCAGTCACAGGTATAGATGACCTCTCGTATCCCATCACAGGTTTTCTCAGTGGAGTACTCTTCCTGGATCTTCAAAAGGCATTTGATACTGTGGACCATGAGGTATTATTAAATGAGGTAGCATCTTTCGGAGTATCTGAAAATAGCATTAGGTGGTTTAGATCCTATCTAAGTAACCGCAGACAAGTCACAGTGGTAGATAACATTTCATCGAGTGAACTTCCTATGCAGTGTGGCGTGCCTCAAGGCTCCATACTTGGGCCACTTTTGTTCATTGCTTACATTAATGACCTCCCAGATACATTAACAGGAAAGGTAAATTTGTATGCTGATGACACAGCCATAACTGTAACAGGTAAGAATATGCTGGAAATAGACCGAAATCTCCAAATTGAACTAGGCAAAGCCAAGGTCGGGCTAAAACAAAATGAACACACATTGAATAAAAGGTAATGTACTTTGGGACTTTCAAAAACTCTGCAATATAACTGACACAAAGATTTACTATGAAAATACAGTAATTGAAACAGTAGACAACTTGAAATAATTGGGAATAAAATTCGACTCAAAATTGAGATTTACTAACCATGTGGATTACATAAAATAGAAAACTATAGCAAAATTAAAGGGCCAAGGAGAATTCGTAAGAACATTAATCGTAAAACAGCGTCAACATTTTATAAAACACTAATTGCACCACATTTTTATTATTGTGACTATATATATCGTAGTATGAAGTCCAATGATGCCAGTAGCCTACAAAAAGTACAAAACTGTGCATTAAGAACTATCCTCCAAGAAAACAAATATAAATCCATCGCAAAAATGCATGTGAATGCAGACACTGACTTATTAGAAGTCAAACGTAATAAAAATCTATCGCACCAAACATGCAAAGTAGTAAACGGATTAGTAGGAGAAGGCAGTGAGAACATATTCACATATATTAAAATGAAAGGGACAAGAGTGACTAGAGCAGTAGAAAGACAAGACCTAGAATTACCAGAATATGGATCAAAAAGATCGTGAGATGGTTATACATACAGGGGAGTAGTAAACTGGAATAGAATTCCAACGGAAATTAGGAATTAGCCGTCATTGAAAAGTTTCAAAGAAGCACTAGACAAGTCCACCATCTATAAATCATAATCAGTGAAAGGTATCGAATACATGTAAATGACACCTAAACTCGGTTGCACTGAAAATGTGCTACCAGTGTGGATGCGCAACTGAGTATAAATAACGGACTACTACAACAACAGGTGACTGGGAGGGTGAAACAGCTGTGCAGGGAACTATCCAATGCTGCTTAGCTGGAGGTGAGACCAGTTTAGGCTGCACCCAAGGGCAGCCTGAGGGACAGGAAGCCTTTGTATCCTAGGGGGTGACCCATCAAAGGTTTCCATGTCCCACTGACTCCTTGTATGGACCTCGTCTAGTGGGGAAGAGAGATGACTTCGCCAAGCCACGTGCTGTGATTTCTGGTAAGAACAACACGGGCATGACACACCTCCGGGTTTGATGCCTGAGCAAGTTTTAGGGACTGGAGCGCCTCAGAGTTAGCTACCATCTCCAGTCTTATAGCTCTTTGTAGGCACCTTGCATTGGGGACCGAGCATCAGGCAAGGAGCATCAGGCACTTGGCACTGGGCATTTTACTGCACCAGGCATCGGGCACCAGGGAGGAGCTTGAATGTCCCTGGGGCTTGCTAAGGTCAACTGATGAGCTGGGAGAGCTGTCCCATGCATCAGGTGCCCCCTGCCATCCCTAGAGCTATTAGAGGCCCCAGACTTACTTCCAGCCACCAGGCACTGCACATGAGCCTCCACTGCCTGACTGTCAAGATGGGCAGACCTGAGGAGGTCTGAGTCTTTTGTGGCTTACCTGGTCTTTCTGGCAGAGGCTGCCTGGTCAAGGTTGCCAGCAGATCCAGGCTTGGTAGATCTAAGCTCTGCCTCAGGAACCTAAGGTGGAGAATTGGTGCTCTTTAGAGCGTCAGACCCTGCCTTTACTGACATCAGCGGCAGGTCTTTCACTGCTGCAGAAGTCTGCTGAGAAACAGTCTGGCTTGGGGCAACACCAGCTTGTGCTGGGCCTACCACCAGAACAGTTTTCAGCTGAGGTCCTGAACTCCACAGTACCTTAGGTTTATAACTTCCTAAAGGTGGTCTAAAAAAGGGCCTGAGTAAAGGCTGGTAACAGAATAGGCCCTCTCTTCCACACTAACCTCTAAGGAAGCTCTGCCAGCTGGGACAGAGAAGTTAGACTTTGCCCCAGGTGAGAGGCAATGGCTCTTAGGTCCTAAGAGCTTCGGCTGAGGCACTGACCTATCTGAGCCTAGAGGGATCAAGGGTGAAAGAACTACTTTAAAAAATCCCTTCTTAGAGGCATAAGGTCTGGATCTATGTGTGCACCTGGAAAGGAATCTGTTCCATTGGGTATCTGTCCAGGCAGCACAAATGTTACAATAATTGCCTGGTCTGTCCACCTCAGCCGGAGTACCAACATGACAGGCAGGGCATAAGGCATGTAAGTCCCAAGACTGAGAGAAATGCCCACACTTTGCCTTATGGCTCATGATAGTGGGTGAGAATGAGTAATCTACTGAAGAAAACTACCACACGGTGGCCCAGAGTACTGTAAGGCATGTCAAGAGAAAATGTAGCTAAAAACTAAGGGATAGGGCTGGAATTAATTAAGCTAACATCATGTATGGCTCTGAACAAAGTGAAACAACTAAGGAGCCAAGGTAGAATAGGATATGTAGCACACATACTGAACTAGAAAATGGTCACAATCTTTTTATGGCTCAAAACAAAGATGAATGACTGGAGAGCCAGAGTTGAATAGGATATGTAGCGTGCAAAGTGAACTAGTAAACATTTGACTAGATGAAGGCTCCAAAGCAGCATGGAATAACTAAATCAGATCCAACTAGCAAGGGAAGAGTAGCACGTGGGCTGAACTATGCCAAAACATTGGCATTTGGCTTTGAGCAAGGTTGAACAACTAAACTCAGCTAAACTAAATGAGAAACGTCGCGCGCAACTAAGCTAAGTTTAGCACATTAAAGAAGGCATGACAATGCAAAAACAACAAGCATATGTATGAAAATCACAAGACAACTATCCAAAGGTTGTACATAGCCATTTCAATGCATTCCTGAAAGGGAAAACACACAAGTCATGCCAACGACTAACTGCAAGGCTAGCTAGCAGCGAAAAGAAACCTTGGACTGATTGCATCGGGGTTGTGCCTTGATAACACACAGAACCTGTGCTAAAAGTGCAGCGGAGGGTGACCACCCTTTTGAGGGGAGCACCACCAGTCCCTGGGTTGCATGTACAGAGGAACAAACTCTCAGGCATGCTACTTGTGCAATGGAGAAGACTGAAGGCTATCTAAATAGTGCTTAAAATAAGCAATATGGAGATAGCCCAGGCATTTCTCAACCCGCCATGACAGAGCGAAGTTGAAATATACGATGAGTATAGAGCTAGGTGTACTAGGCTAACTCTACTTTGGAGTCGATCTACCAGATGTCAGGGAGTTGGACGGGCAGTTGTACTTCTCTAATAGAAGATTTTATTTTATATCTTCCAAAAAAGTGTTTTTTCCCCATAACTGGAAACATCAATCTCTACCCGCCTTTACAGCTTCTATAGAATCTCTCAGCATGTGAACATTCAAGAAGGTTGGCATTTGCATTTTGGAGCGATTCATACACTTTGGGTCCTTACAATGGCCTAGAATATTAACTAGAGTGTGGAATTACAATTACTGAGCCCAGATCTTTTTGGTAGCTCACATAAGATAGAGAATGAAATGTGAGAGAAGCAAGCTAGAAAGAAGGAAGGATAAATTTGTCAACCTCATTTTTGTTCAGGACTTCTGATGTTAGGCTAAAACTATTGTGTCTTTTTGTTTCAGCCCAGTGGACATTGCTACCATACACAATAGATGGACTTGGACCACATATATATGATGTAAAGTCGCTGAGTGAGGACTTGATTTGTTTATATATGTTTGGTTATCTATGTAAAGTATCAAACTGAATATGTCATTCTCGTTTATATTGGGTGTGGATGAATGCAGCGGCGATAGTGAATAATGTGTTGATTCAGTTCCCGGTGAACTGATTACGCCAATGTGGTTGACAGGTGTGGGGAGTACTCTTACAAACTTCTCTTCAACATCTTTTTCCACCATTGCATATATCACTGCTTGCATGATTAAATTTTCTTTCAAAGAACTATCCTCCGAACCAAAGAATAATTCTGACATTTGATCGAAAACACAGCATTTCTATGTTCAGAGTAGATATCCGACAGAAGCAATCCCAAACAACTTCATCGCACTCAAAGTGATGCCTGATTAACCTGGATAAAAAGCACTTCAAGTCAGAATATTGGATGGCCTCGAAAACACTGATTTCAGTTATCATTTGATTGAATTTAAAGACAGAAGAATTTCCTTGGTCAGTATTCAGATCCATCAGTTCAGCGGCCCGGCATCATCGTGCATTGCTTTAACAGAAAACACAAAGATACTTCACAAAAAACGCACATAACGCATTTCATGACCATCACAATGAATTCTGAGCTGGCAGCACCGCATCAAAGCAGCTCAGCTTATTACTCAAACAACAATTCTCTCCATCAATATCGCTTTTCACTGAAAATGTGCTTACCAACCCATTCTACTGATCTCTTCACAGTTCTGTGTAGTTGGATCACATTTATATAATTCAAAACATTGTCTGAACCTTGAATCGTCATTTCACTCATATCACAAACGGTTCAGCAAAAGACTTGAATACTGTGGTTCCACACAAGTATCAGATTAGATATTGTACCATCTCTCCTTTGAATTCGGCATTCCCAGGCGCTAACTGCCCTCATTCGAAACTTCACCACAAAATTCTCATTTTGAAAATATAAGATTTTTGATAACAATAGTGCAATCTCCCTCCAATCCCTTATATCTGGTGCCCCCCTCCCAAAGTGTTTATCTAATCTGGGGATCAGTACTTACCATCTCTCCTTCAAATTATGCATTCCTACGCGTTAACCGCCTCCATTCGAACTTCACAAAAACCCTTGTAGAAGATTAAAAATCTTTCCACCAGGGAGTGCCCCCAACCGTCCAACTCCCTGACATCTGGTGGAATGGCTAAATCATCGATGTAGCGCCACCAGTGAAGTAATTCCTTGTATTTCTGATTGAAGACCAGAGGTTTTCAGTGGTTCAGTCTCCTGCTCTTGACCATCTGTGACAAGACATTCTGGGTTAGTGGTAATTCAACCAGGAGATCGATTGACAGCTCCAGGAGGTCAAGAAACCAAGATTGGTTCAGCCACCAAGTGGCTATCAAGATCAGAGCCAAGTCCAGACCCCTCAGCTTGGTTAGGACATACCTGACTGAGACTGTTGGGGAAAGATATTTGCTACCATGAGTTTGTCCCAAAGGAATGACAGCACATCTATGCCCGAAGCTTTGGGGTTTGGAAAGGGCATACAGACACCAGAAGCTTGCTTTTGTGTGGTGTGGCCATTAGGACCACTGTTGGAAATGGGTTGAAATGGGCCACTATGGCATTGAACAGAGACTTTGTTGGGATAGAGCATCTGCAAGGATATTTCTCTTTCCAGGAATGTGGTGGACTCTCAGAGTCATCCTCAGAGAACTGGCCTACATGAAAGTTTGCCAGGCCAGACCACATAGCAGAGCTGAGTGAGTGCCCCCTGGTTGGACAGGTAAGCTACAGCTGTGGCATTGTAGAAGAGGATCAAGGCCAGTTGGTCAAAAATACTCAAAAATCCCGGATCGCAAAACAAACATTATCCGATTCCAGGGAATTTATTGAAAAGCCCAAACAGATTGGGGGCCATGCTCCTGACAGCTGGCTGCCACTTTCATCCACTGTTAGGTAGGCTCCCCATCCATGCAGAGAGGCATCTGTCATCAGTGTGACAGTCGGCTCTGGTGGTCTTATAGGCACTCCTGATTGAGTGTTCTCATGAGAGTGCCACCGCTGGATATCCTGGTGAGCAACCTGGTCTAGGACCATGGTTTGCTCAAGGCTGTTGCAATGTGGCCACCACTGGCCCTGCTGACATAACTGGATGGGTCTTGTGTGTAACTGACCCAGGAGGGTTAAGTCTCAAAGACTGATCATGTGGCCCAACAATCAAACAACAACATGATCTGGTTGATTTGGCCTTCTGATAAACAGCCTGACACATCCTTCTAACCTCTCCACCCACCTGAGGGATGGGCAAACTAGTAACTGATGGTGTCAAAGGCCATTCCCAGGTATATGAACTGGTGTCTGGGAATCAGATCCGACTTTGTCAAGTTCACCACCCACCCCAAGCTGTTGGTGAGGTCAAGGATGTAGGTTAGTTGTCTGAGGATGACTGGGTCCTGATGGCAAATTAGCCAGTCATCCACAAAGTAGTGGAATATCATCCCACTATGATGTAAGTGTTGCGCTACTTCCCAAAGGATCGTTGTAAAGATCCTTGGAGCAGAACAGAGGCTGAATGGCAGAGCATTGAACTGGTAGGCCTCTGTCTGTAAGACTGCAAATCTCAGGTAGGGACAATAGGCTTGATGGACCGGGAAATGGAAATACATGTCCTTGAGATGTATAGGGACAGTCCAATCTCCTGAGGTCACTGACTTCACTATGAATCTTGATGTTTCCATCTTGAAGCTTTTGTACATCATGAGATTCATGGCCTGCAGATTTATCACAAGACGGAATCCCCCTGTCAACTTTTCCACCAGAAAAAGGTTGCAATAGAAGCCTCGATTGGATGTCTTCACAGTCTCTATTGCTCCCTTGGTTGACATAGCTTTTATTTCTTCAAGCAAAGCCTCTTGTTTTGAGTAGCCCTCTTTTGGGAGATGAGGCTTGAGAGAGGGGAGGTTGCTCTTGAAATGACAGGGTGATCCCTTCCTGGATGATGCATATCTGTTGGACGTCAGGTTCTCCCACTGGGGAGGGAAAATTGACAGCCTCACTTCTACCACAAAATGCGAAGCAGTGCCGGTGTTCCTCAGGCCGCTATGAGAGCTTGAGTGTGGACATCTGGCCCAGGATCCTGTCCCTGGTGATATATAACAGCAGGTTCGAAGGGAGATGCTTTTGTATGGGGGATAATCTTATGAAGAACAGGGGGAAATGCCAGTCTCAGAGGAAGTAATCCTGAATCTTGGATTCAGTGGCTAGCAGGAGGTGATCTATCTAGGGCCCTGCTTTCCAGGGGTGTATTGTCCCTCACCTTGTCTGGTGAACCCAAAGATTTTCTCATCAAGAGATGATATCACATGTGATTGCCGGATCTCATTTACTGGTCTGTCTAGAGAAGAACGAGGCCCAGCTTTGATGCCTGATTTAATGCCAAAGGCAGAGTGAGGGATACTACCCTTCTGCATCTAGTTAGGAGCTGCACCAGGCACCTGGCACCTGGCACCAAGCAATGAGCTCCGGACACTGAGCAAGGAGGTGGACTTACCAAGTACCAGGCAGAGAGGAAGGATTTATAACAGATTCATGAGCTAAATCTTTTCATACTCGACTGGTCCTGTGGCTAAAAGTCGATGCAGGACTACTAGAAGAGAGGCTAGAGGCCCTAGATCTATGAAGCACCAGGCACTGGACAATGGGCATCGGCTACCAGGCAGGTGTAGCTCTCTGGGGTACAGGGCACCAGGCAGGTAGAACCTGGGACCAGACAGGACTGGCTGGGCACCTTTGAGAGCCAGATCTGTGCAGCCCTGAGGCCATAGTGAGGTGCTCAGAGCCATTAGCAGAGGTGACCTTGTAACGCATGCTGACTGTTTCAAGCTTGGCAGGCACAGGGCCTGCCACAGATTTCTCAGTTGACTTAGTCTGAGAACCACACATCACCTGAGGAGGAAAGGAACCAGACTTCATCTCTGGGAGAATCTGAGCTGGTTGAGAGACCAGCCCAGGGTCATCCAAGGATAGAAGCTCACCAGGGAGCAAGGAGCTACCAGAGACAGGTATTGAGCGCACTACCCTAGATTTACATTTGTTTCTGCCAAAGGAAGGCTTCAGGGAAGGGCCAGACTCTTCACTAGTGACTGAGAGAGCCCTACCTCTAAGAGACCTTACTTTGACAGAAGGCTTTCATGCCAGGGCAAGATTAGATTTCTTAGTGAGTTGTTCCTGAGGGACAGCATGATTGATCTGAGGGATCACTGATAATTCTCTCTGAAGTTCTTGTTTCAAGGGAGAGGGAGTGTGCCATAGAAATGGCATAATGCCTAGACTTGAAGGTCTTATGATCCAGGTAATAGAACAACCCTGGGGGAATGTGCTGAGAAATAGCATAACGCCTAGACTTGAAGGTCTTATGAATCAGGTGATAGGCTCGACTGGTCCTGTGGCTAAAAGTCGATGCAGGACTACTAGAAGAGAGGCTAGAGGCCCTAGATCTATGAAGCACC
>JAUOBU010948651.1:0-15532 GCA_032360585.1 Nereis procera
AACTATGTTGACAACCCCTACACACCTTCCTCTGTTATCCCCACCACCACTGCCACTGACACCGCCACCGCCACCTCCACCGCTGCCACCACCACCACCACTACTACCACCACCACCACCATGACTGACACCATCATCACTGCACCACCAGCACCACCACCAGTACGACCACGAGCATATACATTACCACCTTTACAACTACCGCCCAGTATAAACACATATCTCCACGCTAACAAACACCAGCTCCACCACCATCACCTCCATCACCACCGTTAACACGGCAACTGATATTTACACCTCCACGATAACACGCACTACCACCACCACCCAGACATGCACTGACACTACCACCACCTCCGCCTTCACTACTACTACCACCACCACCATCAACATGTTGATTATCTGAAACCAAAAACGTATGCCAAACTAAAATCCTTGGCAAGACTGCGTAATGTTATAAATGAATCGACTGCACTAACCCTATATAAAACAATTATTTTACCCCATTACGACTACTGTGACGTTGTTTACGACTACTGTGTGAAAAGGATGCATTCGAAATCCAAAAGCTGCAAAATTGTGCAATGAGAAACTACATGCACATAACTTTAAACCATGACTGGCTTGACACCAGAAGATGTAAGCATATGGCTGCACAAGTGATAAATGTCTAAATGGTTCATTGCCGGAAAGCATGCAAAACCTATTTATTGAACTGAATGAAGTCAGAACCAGGCAAACCAGAGCGTGCGTCAATAGTGATCTAGTGATTCCCAACTTGAGATCACAACTCAGTAGGAGTTGTTTTAGTTACAGAGGAGCCATGTGTTGGCGCAAAATTCCAGATGAGATTAAGAGGCAACCTACAATCAAAGCATTCAAAGAAGCTTTAGATGAGTCACATGAATTCACTCATGAGAATTAAAACAGAAATTATTGTTTTCCAAGTATAATCTAAGTATAATCCTTCCTCTGATAATCATATTTTCAACAAGTTGATTTATTCTACTCGGCTGCTCTGGAAATGTGCCTTTCTGGTGGATGTGCAGCCGAGTATGTGCTGCTGCTGCTGCTACTGCTGCTGCTGCTGCTGCTGCTGCTACTACCACCACCACCACCACCACCACCACCACCACCACAAACACTAGTACAAGCACCACTTACATAATCTCAATAACTGACTAATTGCAGTATTCTATAGTCTTCCATTTTCTTGACTATTTGCAGTATTCTATAGTCTTTCGTTTTCTTGTTTGTTTAAGATATTTCGGATCAAAATCTAATTGATGATATTATGAGACAAAATGAAGCAGATACAAGACGTACTGTAGACGTTATGATAAGATCGTACTCGGTTTCATGTTTATTGGAAGTTCTGAAGGATATCATTCAGGAGAGTGTGCAGCATGATGCCAGGAAAGGCTCTGTTATATCCAGTGCATCATATTATGTTCGTAGGGCTACTGCCCTATTTTTAGACACTGTGTCTGAGAATTTCAAGTTTCCTTCATATATTCCACCAAGTATTCCTCGGTTCAAGTATGTCGCCAATTGGGTAGAAGCATGTGTTTCATATGAGATGAAATCTGATGAGAGATATTCAACACCTATATCTCGGGACCAAATAACCAGCACTATTAAGGAATTGTTATTTAATAGGGCTCATCACAAGTATGAAGGACTTAGAGAGGAATTATGGTGTCATGCCCTGGCCGAAATGTCTTAAATAGAGTGAATGACTCATATGCTCAGACTGAAGACATTTTCTATGCTCAGACTAAAGACATCTATTTGTATCAAGTTAAAAGACATCTTCTATTTGTATCAACTTTCTATAGCATGAGATTATCCTTTTTATTTTTAGTTGGTGAAATGGATCATCAGTATCATACAAGTCATCTCTCATTTCTCCATCCAGGATCATCTCAAATTCCTGTTTCACGATTTGCATCAGATAATGTCGCACCTATTCAGTACCAATCGCAACAGTGTCCTGCTCAAACTAGACAAGATCAACTTGCATCTGATCACCAATGTTACACTATTCCAAGTCAACAATATATACCTCAAGATGGGACAGCTAGGCAAACACAGGAGGAAAACATCTATGGTCATATTCCGTCTGTGTCCGATTATTTTACAATGTAAGTGAATATAATAATATTGTGTGTGTGAGTGTGTGTGTGAGTATGTGTGTGTGTGTGTGTGTATCAGTGTGTGTATCAGTGTGTGTGTGTGTGGGTGTGTGTGTGTATCAGTGTGTGGAAAAGGATATTTCTCAGTTTAATTTCAAGAATGGATATTACGGATGTCATGTGATCTGTATTTTTTATATTACGGATGTCATAGGTCGAGGACGTTATGCTTTGTGTCAATTTGCTCTATGTTCTGATGTCATGATGATTGTGTCGTTATCGTGTTTGAATGTGATCTTGTCCTTGAGTTTATGTTGTGTTAATATTTTTCAGGAGTACATGTCTGTCGTTGATTAGAACGATTACTAGGATTGGTGATCAGGTGTCCATGATGATGTCGAGGATGCCGTATTTGACAAATGGTCCGCTAGAAAATCGTCTTCCATCAGAATATTTGAATTGTTCATCCCTACGTGAACCTATGTTGCCATCGCTTCATTCTCAATATCAGCAGTCATCAGTTCCTCTTAGAGTCTCCAGTTCTCAGATTCCACGTGAACCTATGATGGCATCGCTTCATTCTCAATATCAGGCATCATCAGTTCCTCTTAGAGTTTCTAATTCCAAGCTACCACTATGTCAGCAAACTACTTCATTTAGGGAAGAAGAATCTAATCCCCTCAAGCTGTTGTCAAGTCGAGTCTGAGCCTGTGTACCAACCTCATCCCAAGAAGAGGAAGGGACCAGCAGCTGCTACCAAACCAAAAAAGGTTCAAAGGCTTCAGCGCTATTCATATGTAGAATCGACATCATGCATCTCTGATACTGTACCTTGCTCTTCATCAGAATCTGTTCAGGTACTTGATATATAACATTCATGTTGTACTCATTTTGAGTTAGTTCACCCTTCTTCTTGCATTGTGCACACAAGTCCTACCATTGTTACGAATCGTTGTTCACAATCTCGTTCCAAATTAAGACCTATTATCCTTTCACAATCTAAACCATTCACTCCAAAGAATAAGAGAGTTCTATATGATTCTACCAATTCATGTCATGATGAGTACCATTCAGACGAGCATCCTATAACTATATATTCACTATGTTATAATCTTGATTTGATCTCTTCGGATCAAGACAAAAATTCTGAGTTGAGAAATGAATTTGATATTATTCCAAGACTATGTTATTGTATTGCTAAAATGGAATGTCAACCTCAAGTTGAGTCATATAGTTGTATATCATCCATCGCTGTTACAGTTTATGATGATAGTGACATTACAGTTCCATCATTTTCTCCACTAAATGATTCAGCTGATATAAATAAATTTCATTCTCAGACTCATCAAAATGACAGACGACGTAAGGGAACCAAAAAACAAGTGAACATGAAGGCACGAGTGAAGACAAATCAAGGTACCCTCACTCCCATTTCTTCCCATTGTAATCAAAAAGCTAATTCGTCTTCTTCTATTCCCATAAATTCAAAACGTGTTGTTCGTAAGCGTAAGCCTAAACAAGACAGGAAACTTCCAATTCCATATTTTCCTAGTATTCCTGTCCATTCAAATGTTCAAAGTGGCAATCTAAATTTGACAGGTTGTCAATCAGGTTCTAATCAACCAATATCAAGTCATTCATCAATTCATACTCAGTGTCGTCTTCCAACAGAATCTGTTTCAATTGGTTCTTACGTTTATCCTGTTGCAAATATCCCCATGTCATCTGATGTAACTCCAATTCTTGAAACAATTTTCAATGAAAATAACAAGTATGAGAGTTCTCGTGTTGTATGTCAACCAATAGAACAATGTCAGAGTAACAATCCAGTGACTTTAGTATCAATATCTGAAGTGAAAAAACGTTTAGATTTTGATTCTGATGTCTATTCTACCTCTACTCCAATTACTACGGGGTTAGAGTCTAAAGGTATTGAACAGGAGGTTGGACAAGGTATTCAACAAGAGACAGGACACGGATCAGATCTCAAACTGTCAGCTTCTGTTATACAGACAGGACCTAATTCTTCAATTATTGAAGACATTCTGAATACTCCTTTTCTTGATCTCACAGATGAGTACTCACAGCATTCTCTTCCTTCTTTAACATGTCACTTTTCTCCCATTCCTACAAACCTATCAGATCAGTCTCATTCTCCTCGCACTTTGACAACGCCTTCAATCCCATTATTCTCTCATAATCAGTCAGACGTTGATGCAATTTTCAAAACAACAGTAATTATAGCATGTACTATATGTCAAGCAATTTCCCCATCGAGCCCTTCTCAGTTTGTGTTCAATTCTGTTGAAGAACTTCAAGAACACCTTCAAAGTGTTCATTTAAGTTCTAAATTGTGATTATTAGTCCTCATCATCATTTCCTATCAGAAAAAATAGTTTTCCTTTATTCTGTTGTCATGGTATGTCAACATATGTTTCATCTTTGTATTACCTTTAGGTATTGCCTGAAATGAGAGAACAAATTGGAAAAGGACCCAAACGCCCCACTACAGCAATTCGGCAAAATCACCCATTATCTCGTTCTCATACAATGTCAACACGTTCAAGGGTAAGACAAGAAAGAGAGAATCAGGTGACAGCAGATACTCAGTCACAGAGTCAAGTCGATTCTGTTCCTGTTCAATATTCATCTATTTCTCAAAACCCTGTCAACCAGGGAAGATCACATTCAAGATCTGCTCCTGAAGGCCATGTACAAACAGAATCAAGTCTATCCTTGTCACCACTGTTTGATGAACAGGAATATGATGACTCTACCCTCAATATTAAGTCTCCCATTCTCAATCATGGAAGCCATTCAGATGAACTTTTCAGTGTAGAACGAGTTAAGGTTGAAACATTTAGATCTGGTCTAGCAACTGCTGTAAGGTTTAAGATAGTTCCTTTACCTGGTCTTCTCAACTCTATTTCTCCTTCAAACATGGAAGAAATGGAAGAAATAATTAAGATGATTTTCACAAATATTGTTTCTTCATTTGAGGTTTCAAGTAAATCACAGGACATAATCAAATTTGATATTGATCAGGACAAGTTAGATACTCCAATAATTATCCCACCTTGTAGAATAGAGTCATTAGATGTTAACAATATTCTGAGACAAATAGTCAATGTTCTACAATCCAAGAAGGAAGTCCAAGTAGATAGAACTTTTTTTATTACAGCATCAGTCATTCGTGTGATTACAGAAGGAGTAGCTAAATCATCTCTTTTGCTTAGTGAGGATGCTAATGTTTTGTATTCGAAGAAGTCTCTTGTCAGAATATTGAATGCATCATCAAAAACATGTCTTGCTCGTGCAATTCTTGTTTCATGGGCATTCAATTCAAAAATCATACAGTCAAAATTTTTGAATAGTAAAAGTGATCAAGATGCTGATCTCATTGACACTGCATTGAGGGTTAAGAAAACTTGCTATTCATTGTATAAAGGTTTGCGAGATAGTAGGTTAGGGCATCAGGATGAAGCAACTAATAGACTTCTTCGTAAGGTAGGGATAGTTCATAAAGAAGAAATAGGACTTGATGACATTGAGATGATAGAGAATTTCCTTCAGTGTGGAGTATATGTTATTTCACAGGTTGCAGGAAATCAATTTGTTCGAAGACCTTCCGATGAGATTAGAGAACGTGGATGGGTTAATGTATTTGTTTATCATCACAGGTTAGATGTTGATGATAAGACAACTCCATTTCATTTTGATGCAATAACAAAATTGGGTGGTTTCTTTGGGGTAAAATCAATGTGTCCGAAGTGTTTCAGAATGAAGTCAGACAGAAATGTTGCATGTTGTGGACGTACAAAATGTATTAAGTGTGGTCAGATTGAGTGCACTAACAACCAGGCTATTGCAATACCCCTTTCATGCCGGTCATGTACAACTTCATTTCCGTATTTTGCTTGTTTTGATAATCACATCAGGTTCAAGGTATGTAAGTCAAGGTGGACTTGCGTAAAATGTAATAAATCATTTGAGTATTCTAAAAGATCTAGGTCTCAACATTCATGTGGTGACTACTATTGTCAGTCTTGTGAGCGTTACTTTATAGACAGGCATGAATGTTATATCAGAGCAATTCATAACCCTCAACTTTCTAAAAATGAAAGAGATAGGGTTATGATCTTCTTCGATATAGAGTCTAGACAGTCATCAATTAATCAGTGTGAAAAAGGTTATGTTGTGCCAGAAGAACGATGTCATAAATGTGTTGCTGTTGACTATAGATGTTCAGAATGTTCAAAATGTCTTAATTGTAGGTCAGCAACATGTAAGAGTTTACTTCATGAAGCCAATGTTGTAGTCTGTCAAAAGGTATGCAACAAGTGTTGTTCCTATCCATTTCATAGCAATTTAAAGTGTGATGTATGTGGTAGTAGATGCAGTTCTGTATGTAGGAAACGGGTTAAGGACGGAGGTGTAAGAGATTATGTTCAAAAGGAAGCCTGCTCATCATCTCCAACATGTGGTTTGAGAGAAGGAGTCTTTTTTGGAGATAATTCCCTTTCAGAGTTCTTGAAATGGTTGATTGTAGATGAACATGATGGTGCTCGAGTGTTTTCACATAATGGTTCATCATATGACAATATAATAGTATTGCATGAATTACTTCTCAGAAAGAAATTTAAGCCTGCAAAGGTAATTTTTGTTGGGACAAAGTTATTATATATGGAACTTGTCAATCCAGTTGGTTTGAAATTCCTTGATAGTTATAAATTTCTGTCATTTCCATCGAGCTTCCTACCCAAAGCATTTGGTTTGGAAATGGACATCAAGGGTGGGCCAGAATCTGAGCTTGCCAAAGGATATTTTCATCTATTTAATATTAAATCAAATGAGTCATATGTTGGTCAATATCCTTCACCTGAACATTATTCATGTTCTAGCATGAAACCAGAGGCTCTAGATATGTTTTTGAAATGGTATGAGGAGAGAGTGAAAAGCGGTGAGTTGTTTGATTTCAAGAAAGAGATCATTTCCTACTGTAAGAATGATGTTGTAATTTTGAGATTGGTCTGTCTCAAGTTCAGAGAGCTGGTTGAAAATCTGACTGGTATTGATCCTTTCCATAAATGTATTACTCTAGCAAGTCTTGCAATCAGAATTTATTTGACCAAATTTGTTACTGAATTGTTTCATGTAACATTGGTTACTAGTAACAATGAGCCTTGGCCTAAAGATCATAGTCCTATCAGTAAGTTTGACATGGTTGAACGTGGTGGTGAGAGTAAGATTGATCTGAAAGATGATGAAGGATTTAAGTCTATTGATCAGTTGCCACATGGTGTAAAAATCGGAACAAAAACGTTTGTGTCATCATTTCTCGGTAGGGTACCACCTGGTGGTTATAGACGATATCTTCATTGTCAGAGCAAGATAGGATTGCAGTGGTTAGAATTCATGTCAAAACAGTATGAAAGAAGAGTGTATCATGCAGGCAATTGGTCAGAAATAGGAATTAGATTGGAAGGTGGTCGTGTTATTTATGCAGATGGGTTAATCACAGGTGAAGATAGGACAATGAAAATGAAACAAATTCTTGACAGAGCATCACCTGGAGATATATATTTATCTTTTGAGGGATGTTATCATCATGCATGTATTGTGTGTTTTCCATTTGGACGTGATGTGGTGAAGTGTCACAGAACTAAGAGGACGTGGAACGAAATATATCAGGAAACAGTTCAGAAAAATCAAATGGTCAAGGAGATGGGGTTCAAAGTTATTTCTGTTTGGGAACACGAATTTAGAAATCTGATCAAATCAGATGAACGTGTACGGGAATTTGTTGAATCACTTTCAAGTTTCCTACCTCCCCTCGATCCTAGATCTGCCTATTATGGGGGTCGTGTTGAGGTCTACTCGATGTTGTATGAGCAGGTTCAAGAAAAACACATTATGAGTGATTTGGAAAGTGATTATGACAGTACGTATGAACAAACTCAGCTCAATGTAAATAGATTTGACACACCAGGCTCAAGTCAATCAACACAATCCTTTCCTTTATTACTGTATGATGATGTTACATCTTTGTATCCTGAAATGATGGCAAGGAAAGTTTATTGTCTGGATCATCCTGAGGTAATTACTTCTGGACTATCTCCTAATTCATTGTCCAGTTATTATGGCATTGCAACAGTAACAATATTACCGCCACGGGGACTAAGATATCCTGTTCTACCTTTCAGGTGTAACAATAAATTAATCTTTCCACTGTGTAGGACATGCTGTGAAAAGGGATGTGATGGACAGACTCTGTTTGATAAATGTACATGTAGTGATATTGACCGTCAATTAATAGGTTCATGGGTCACTCCAGAAATAGAGCTTGCAACTCAGATGGGATATAAAATTATCAACGTCCATGAAGTTTATCATTATAAGTGTACGACAGAGAATACAATCGACCCTTTCACTGGTGAAAAGGTTAACCTTTTTCAAGATTATGTAAATATGTTTTTGAAGATAAAGGCAGAAAGTTCTGGCTTTCCACCTAATGTTAAAACTGACTATGAACAAAGAGAATACATTGAATCATATCTTGCAAATGAAGGAGTGGCACTTGATGCCACCCTAATTCAACATAACCCTGCAAAAAGGAACATGGCAAAGATATTATTAAATTCTTTATACGGAAAGTTTGCACAGAATGTTGGTAAGCAGAAGACAGTCATAATAAATGAAAACAATCCATCAGATCGAATGAAAGTCATAACTGATCCATCTCTTGAAATTTCAGATTTCAACATCATGGAACATAGAACCCTAATTCTCCACTATAGTCAGCTTCAAGAGTCACTCAGCTCTGGTCCAACAGATAATGTTTGTCTTGCTGCATTTGTAACAGCCTTTGGTAGGATGAAGTTATTCTCATTATTACAAAAAGCTGGTGAAAATGCAATGTATGTTGACACTGACTCTATAATTTACAAAGTCCATTCGGATGAAGGTAGGATGGAACTTGGTCCATATCTAGGGCAACTCACATCTGAAATACCTGAAGGTACAAGAATAAGAACTTTTATAGCAACTGGACCAAAAAGTTATGCATATTGTTTATCTAATGGACATTCTGTGCTTAAAATGAAAGGGTTCACTTTGAACATATCTGCATCACAGCACATGAATTTAGATTCTATGCGTGACCTTATCCTTGACTTTGCAGTAAGATTGAGAAGGGAAGTTAAGGACAGGCAGAAATTGAGTGAGGATGAACAGATGGTACTTGATTTTGATTGCCTTCAAGACATAGAATCAAACAAGTCATCTTCCAAATTAGCAGTTGTTGTTTCAAATCAAAGAATCTTCAGAATAAAGAGGTCATTGACTGTCAATACAAGAGAAGAGGTGAAGAGGTATACTCTAGTGTCTGATAAGCGTGTATTCTTTCCTGATTTAAATTCCCTCCCATATGGTTACTAGTAGTGTCTGATAAGGGTGTTTTCTTTCCTGATTTAAATTCCCTCCCATATGGTTACTAGTAGTGTCTGATAAGGGTGTTTTCTTTCCTGATTTGCTACTAGTCAATGTTAATGTTTGGAATGTTATTGACATTATAGTGTTCTTGTTTACCAATCATTCCTGTTTTCTGTAAGGTGACTACGGTTGGTTTTGTGATTTGACATTGAGTCTTTTGTTCTGTTTTGACTATGAAGGTGTCTATGGTTTTGAGATGAATATGAATGTTCCTAGTGCCTATGTTGAGTGATTAATTAATTCTTTGTGTTAATGTTAGAAGACAATAAACATTTTTTGAATTGAAAGATTGTTTTCTGATATCATCATTTCCATTCTCTACAAATGTATAGGAGTCGTTTCCAAACTGAACAAATGAATATGAGTCATGGTTCTGCATTTCAAACTGAACAAAAAGAGAAAATGGAAGAGAAAATCAAGTCACTTGAGTTACAGTTGTTGAAAGCTCAGGATGAGTTGAAGAAATATGCGGCTGATAGTCTAAAGGTACATGAGTATGCACTTGAACTTGAAATAGTCAAATCTCAATTAAGGAGTTATCAAAGAAATGAATGTGCAGCATTAGCTGTTAGACGAGAAATCAGTTTGGCAAATCATAGAAGGGTTCACAGCCAAAAGTATCCAGAACATTATACCAGATGTGATTATTGTGGAGAACTGAATATTCCTGTTCTCAAAGATAACAAAGATTCAAGTGAAGACTATGATGTGATCGATTGATTAACTAAGATAACAAATATTATCAGTTCCTATATAGAAGTAACGATTATCAGTTGCTACATAGAAGTAACAAGTGCTTTCAGACGTCAACTTATAATCACAATATGGAAAACAAACAACGCTATTCATCTGACCTTGTTACAGGAGAAGGATATAATGATACTGGAAGATTACTGTTCAAGGAGAATGCTAGTTACATCATCTGTGGGTGGTCAGGAAGTGGGAAAACAACGTTTATATATAATTTTTTGAAGAACATTGACAAGATGTGTGAAAATGAGAACAATAGAAAGGTTATTATACTTTTCTGTTATGCAAGTTCACAACCATTATACAGTCAAATGAAGGAAGAGCTTACTGATGTCACATTTAATTATGGACTACCTGAAGAAGAGACAATTGATAAATTAACTGATCCAAAACACATTCATCTGTTACTGATTGTTGATGATCTTATGTCGCAGGTTATTTCATCTCAACTAATATTTGATTTTGTCACTGTAAAAGCCCACCATAGAGGTACTTCTGTGTTTTATGTGTCTCATAATCTATTCCAACAGGGGAAGTTTAGCAGAGCTATAACTTTGAACGCTTCCTATTTCATTTTGTTCCAAAATCCTAGAGGAGCAGACCAACTTCACACACTCAGTAGACAAATATTTCCAGGTAGAAAGAATGCTGTAATACAGGCATATAGACTAGCAATGAAAATCAAACCCTATTCTTATTTAGTCATAGATATGACAGCTAACGTTCCAGATGAATTAAGGATGAGAAGTTGTGTTTTTACTTCAGATGTTGAGGTTTTTTGCATTTGACATGTAAATCAAGTTGGACAAAACTATCAAAATGCATACAATCACAACTGTCAATAATAGGAGACAAAACAGGTTATCTTTACATTGTGAATGAGACGAATATCTTTTTACATAGGGATTGGGATGAATAATGAAGTCACTCAAGAATGAACGGGGATTTTTCTTAGCTAGCTTTGCTGGACCAACTGATGAACATCTTCAACGTCAATTGCTAAAACGGATGTCTCAGGATCAAGTGCATGCACTCTGTGAACTTGCATTGAATATCCTATACGGGGCTCTGTCACTGTCTCATCCTAAGAGGAAGCTTCTCAAACCACTCAAACCATTTTTGCGATCATTATCAAGGGAAGATAATGGTCCTATTGTGCGAAAGAAGATTATATTGAGTCATATAGCTGAGACATTTCTAATGGTAAAAACAGTTTTAAAGAACATTGACGAATTAATATGGCGAGCAGAGTATCTGGTAAGGATTCATCAGTAAAAGAGTATGTTTTGGTTAGATTCCACACATATGAGTCAATGAATAATAGTACGGAAAACATCAAAAAAAGTTCATCACCTGGAAAGAATGATAAGAACGTCGATGTGTCTAATGAAGAGAGTCACGTTCCTGTGTCAAATGAAGAGAGCGACGATGGTGTTAGTAAGACATATAAAGAAGATGCACATATCTCAAGTAGCACAGTCCAAGATTCATCTCCAGTAGATGAAGGTCATATAGCAAGTGGAACTGATTTAGAATTTCGCAAGATTAATAATGGAGGTGATAAAACACATGGCACAAAAAGGAAGAGCAAGTCAGTCACCCTTGAAGATAGACCGAAGAGGCTGCGAGGTCTGTGGTTGCAGTTATAGTCCAAACATAACAATATCAAATGTTCTTGTTGGAGTTCGTCTTGGATGCAATTTGGATTTACGAAAAGTTACGTATCAGTTTGGAAATACTGAATATATCCCTTCGTCAATGGGATGTGTCATCTGGAGACATAGAAACATAGGCAATGGAAAGAGCGTTGCTTTATTGTTTTCATCTGGATATATGTCAGTGAATGGAAAAATAAGTTGTGAAGAAGGGAAGAAAAATGCGAGGAAATTTGCTCGTTTGCTCAAGAAAAAGGGAAACTCAATCTCAGCATCGTCGCAAATTCCAAAATGTCATCATATTTCCATGTCATCATTAGTAAAAAAGTTCAGTGCAGTATTTGAACCAGAAATATTTACAGCTGCCTGTGTGAGGAAGTTTGGAATATGTTTCCTCGTTTTCCCTAACGGTAAAGTTGTCATTACAGGAATCAAGGAAGGTAGAAAAAGTATCTGTGATGTGAAGAGAGTTATTTATGACAAACTTTCTATTTCATATCATCATAGGTAGAAAGTATGAGACTTTCCAATAGGAAGAGAGTACTATAGGAGGAGATTCTGTCCTTTGTTAGAACAATCTTATTTTGCTCAGAACACTGTTGACAAGAAACAATGGCTACTACTGAAGATGCAGATGTTGAGAGTGGTGGAGCATTTGATCTCAATTATGCAAGACATACATCAAACAGTGAATCAATTGAGACTGATGTAAATAAGACAACAATGAAACCGAAACTCTCTAATGCAAACAGTTTCAAGAGTATGTGTATCGAAGATAAGACGCTCTCGAGAGAAGTGTTTTATGTTCAGACTGTGTTGATATATATTATTTGTATAGCATCTATAATAAATCTAAGTATAGGAAACGAACCATTGAGTGTATGGATAACGTTATTGTCTGGTTCACTTGGTTACATGCTTCCTGCACCAAAGGTACAACCTGATAAAAAGAACAGGATTATTGATGTTATGCGTGACTAGGACAGAATGCAGTGCCAGATATACACGAACTTGAAGAAGTGAAGAAGTTATCAAACTGCATAAAAACTATTATACAGTGTAATGCGTGACTAGGACAGAATGCAGTGGCAGAGGTATCTTAGAAATATATACAGGAACTTGAAGAAGGGAGGAAGTTATCAATCTGCAGAAAAACTATTGCACACTGTAAGGAAAGAGGGAAAGTATAACATTTCCCTTGGCATGATTCAAAAATGGTTGGAAGGAGAAGAATCATACACACTTAACAAGGAAGTTCGCAGGAAATTTGGTACAAACTTTATTGAAATGGGACAATTGGACTCTGTGTGGGAAATGGACTTGAGTGACTTAAGTAGCTTGAGACCATCTACAAATGATTCAATCAAATACCTAATTGGATGTATAGACTCTTACTCAAGAAAACTATTTGTCAGACCTCTAAAATCAAAACATGCTTCATCTATAGTCACAGCACTCAAAGACATTTTTGAAAAGAGTGGAAGACAACCAAGATCAATAAGATCAGACAGGGGAAGTGAATTCACAAATCAAGTTGTGACTAAATTTCTTTCGTCCATTCATATAGGTCAAACTTTTACATCTAACCAAAGTCAATCTGCTATAATAGAAAGATGTTGGAAAAGTCTGAAAAAACGGATGACAAAGTATCTGGATGAACACAGAACTTCACGTTATATTGATGTACTAGATGACTTAGTTGAGGGATACAATGAGACATATCACACTGCAATAGGAATGACTCCAAATGAAGTCTCAAAATCGAATGAGCTAGAGGTATCATATAACCACATGTTATTGAAGAAAAAAAGATCTGGAGCTGGAAAACAACTTCCAAAGAAAACAGAAGAAGAAAGTGACAATCTACTTGTTGATGTTCTACCTCATGCTAAGTTCACATTTCAAATTGGAACACCTGTGAGACTTAGCCTGAGACCAGACAGGATAGTCACAGAATATTCTCACAGATGGACACAAGAAATATTTTCCGTTAGTTCTAGGAGGCGACGAAATGGAATTCCTGTTTACAAAGTAAAAGATGATACAGGTGAAGTTCTTTATGGTACATTTTATACCCAGGAGTTACAGCGTGTATCAAGGGCAAAGAAAAACAAACTCTATGACATAAAAAAGGTTATAAAACAGAGTTGTAAAAGGAAAAGGCGGAAAGGAGAAGAAAGAGTATCTTGTTAGCTTTGTCGGTTTTCCTGCCAAGTTCAACCAATGGGTACCAGAAAGCTCACTCTCCTCAAAACAAAATATACAATAAGCTTTTATATCAACAACAACAAACCTTGATGACAATGGAAGATCTAAGTTTCATTGTCATAATGTCTAACAAAGATAGTGAGAGTATGTACATCTCTAATACACCATCATCATTCTGTGTAGAACTTCCATATGTCATAAAACTACCAGGAGACTGGACTTGCTGCATAGATGCTGTCTATTAAAGAACAACAGCTGCTGGAATCAAGCCAACATGTGTTCATATTTCTCTAGATTTTGTTAGACCATCAATAGCCTATGGACGAGAGATACGTATAGGAGGAACATTCCCATATGAAAGCTCAAGTGATGATCAATCAATATCATTCGTATCATCAACAGAGCATGCTGTTGATGTTGAGAAACAAATGTTAGAAAGAGTAATGGTTGACATTTTAACACTATCTTTGGATCGTTGTTCGTTTCTGACTGGACAAACTGTTATTGTGATTACCTTCAGGCGACAAAAATGGGGAATGAAGTGAAGAATTTCGAACAACACTTTTCTAATCAGGCAAAAGGACTAATTCCGTTCACCCCAGGCTTTACATATGTAGGAAAGGTTGGTCATGATCAACACTCAGTGAGGCTAAATTCAGTTCGTCCCAAAGCCGAAATAGTGTCAATTTCTCCAGCAATGGCAGCAGTAGAAGCTGCTGAAGAACTTATAGGAGGTGGTAGTAAGAGGAAAAGAAGAAAAAGAAAAACAAGAAAGAGCAGAAAAAGCGAAACAAAGGTACACAGGAACAAGAAGAAGAAAACAATAACACGTACTAAAAGGAAAAAACACTATCATAAAAGAAAGGAAGCCTTTTAGTTAAACTGACTAATCATGGAGATGGAAGTTTCTGCAGAGGGTACTGAGACACAACCTGGAGCAGACACAAGATATGGATATCCTGAATCGTTCGAAATTTTTACACTGAGGCCTAGAGACTTATCACGAGAGAGCACTACCGTGGTTCACTTTTCACCCGTCTCACAAATCAGACAGGATTGTCCAATTGAATTTAATATACCACCCAATAGCTCAAGATATATTGACCTACGTAATATCAAACTCTACCTCAGAGTAAAGATCACAAAAGGAAGTGATGAGACCCTTGACGAAGGAGAAAGAGTTGCTTTCGTCAATTATCCAATCGCTTCACTATTTCAGCAGGTAGACCTGTATTTGCAACAACAATTGATCTGTAGTAGTGGGTCAGGATATGCTTATCGTAGCATATTTGA
>JAUOBU010959762.1:0-15427 GCA_032360585.1 Nereis procera
GGATCCAGAAGGTGCAAGGTCTCAAGGTCCCCACCACCCATGCCCATTGCATGGGCGTCTCAATATAGCCTGTGTGTACTGACGAGATGCAAAACAACTACCAATTAATCATCATCATCATCTATAGTTTATAATCATGTCAGAGATTTATGTTTCCAGTTGCAAGGACAACACCCTGAGGAGAGTCGGAGTCGAGGATGATCTCGATGGAATGAAAATGGTAGCATCGCAGGGCTGCATTCGTGGACTGGATCCAGTGATTGAAAATATTCATTGACAAATCGTCATATTCGAGTACATACCAGCATGTTGGCTTGGCGACTGTCCAACCGAGCAGTGTGTCTGCCTGTGTGTGATGGGGGGCTGGAGGTGGAGGAGGGGGCAGAAGCAGGAGCAGATGGAGCTTGAGCAGTTGCAAGATCAAGAGCAGAAGTAAAGGGGTGGGAGCAGGAGGATGCTCAGCCAATAATGATGTGCTGCTCACGCTGTATATCATGTTTTTTTCAACCAAATATAAGACCCCCCCCCCCCCCGAAAGAACGATGTGCTGCTCATGCCGTACATCATGTTTTTCTTAACAAAATATAAGAGTGCACCTCTCTGAAAAGCCCGTTTGATCCTGGAAGGGGGGGGGGCAGAGGGGTAACCATCAATGCTCCAATGTTCATGGCTGGGAGATGATTATATCCGGTACCTTTCTCGGTGTAGCTCAGACTAGACTAGATGTGTATGGTGGAAGGGTCCAGTATTGAATATTGAAGCTGGGCCACCCTACCAAGTAGTTCTTCTGTTCGTTGCTGCTTGACATGTAAATTGAGTAGAGGCCCGAGTGACCACTCTTAGCTGACTCTACTTGCTTGATTGGGGTGTTCTATTGTTTTTGTAGATAAGAAGTGTCTGGGCCTACTATGAAATACTATTTTTAACATTGTGATTGCTATGAGGAAACTCGCCGAGATATACACTACTACATGGATACTGCGGATCACTGAGATTCTTAATAGGGAATACTAGTTCTGAAATTTGATAGTGATGAGATAGTGATTGGCTGCTGCTACATAATAAAAACCATGTCTAATATTGTGATTGCTATGAGATTGACTACAACGATACAGAATATCCCACACTTATCTTTTTCATTCGCTTTTACTATTGGCGCAGCCATACCTCATCTATCTCTTCATTTCCCTCGAGTGTTGCAGTCGTTCAAACCGAATACACATGTGTACCAATAAATGAATACATAACCTGGCAATATGTAATTGTCACCAAGATACAAATAAGATATATACTATGCGTGTGGCTTTCTTCGCACAATTTAGACCTTGTTCTGTTACACTGTATTCTGAGAAGTCGTCGGTATTTTTTGGAGCCTATAGCAAACCCTTCAGTGAATAGCACGAGGCCAGCCACCGTAGGATTCTCAAGAGACCTAATAAATTAGTGGAGATAGTTGTCTTGTTCTAATACTCAGAATAATTTGAATATCATCGAGAGTTCGGTGTTGGGTTGATGTTAGTTGAGGAAAACCACTCTCAACCAACAGATACATTACACCTGTCGGGCTAGTAGTCTATACGCTGCGCAAAGGACAACTACACGAGTTTCTGCCACCAGGCACGCTAGCCAAAATATTGACGCAATGATACCCAGCAAACACAGGACGTCAAAAGGACGTCTCCTCGACGTTACTGACGTCAAGGGGACGTCCTATAGACGTCTTGTGTTTACTGGGGCTCCACTTCATATTCAAAGCACTCCGGAGCGAGTAATTCTTTCATTTATTGATTCTCATTTCGTCTCAGTAATTATTATGGTAAAATAAGACCCAAATCTGAAGTTGTAGCCATTATCGTTCAAAGTGCACACCGAATAAGGCGTCTAGGTTCAGACTTTATCATCACCTGGATTTGACTGCATCAATCCGAGGCTTGAGATGAAGTCGTCACGTTGCACGCCGGTGTAGGCTTCTCGGGACGCCGAACGAGTTCTGGTGGACAATATCGCAGTCTTTGTAGGGTTGGAAGAAGATGTGATACCAGCAATATTTCGAGTGGCGGGATTTGCGCAGAGATCTTACGGAGGTGAAGTCTGGGTGAAATCCTCACATCAATCATACCGAATGAGATATTGTCGTAGCTCTTCATAAAAATGTCTAAATGTTTTCATGAGATGGTTTAAAGTCAAATAGTGTGAAAGGTCATCAAAAAGAGGGGGTGAATAACCGAACTACCGTCATCAAACTGGATCACCCCATCCTACTGATTGACTCATGAATGTCCATTCACATACCTTCATTTCGCAGAAGAAACACGCGGAATTGGGAAAGAAAAGTTGAAGCAGAATAATAAAATAGTATGTGGGTGATATATATGCATTCTCACGACCCGGATATCACCCTTTCAGAAGCATAGTGGGATATATCGAAGTCTCTGTATGGCAGAGGGAAGATTGGTGACATATTCATATATTTTCAAATTCTCTTTCTCTTCATTTGTATTCTTGCTGATGTCGTCAAATAATAGGAATATGGGCCGCAGAAGATCCATGTGAAGTGAGCAAGATATGAGGCACAATAATTTTCTGACAGCCTGGCCGAAATGAGTTAGCACCTATATGTGTCGGACGACAAATTGAAGCAGAGAAATATCAAGTAGAAAGGCAATCACCTGAGATTTGTTTATAGTTTGGTTGCGTGACAACCGACTATAGAGGGCGGTCATAAAAACATACATCTCATATGGAAATTGGACGCGGTTGCCTCCATGGTGATTTGTGGATGCAGTTGTGAGGAAATGTATGACCAGTAGCAGTACTAGGTAGACAAGGTAAAATAATGAAAACTTCAACACACATTTTTTTCTCTATCGACTCTGATCAGTAGTGTCGATCCTATTCATCATCATCATTGTCAACGACATCGTTATCTCCACCACCACCATCATCGTCATCGTCATCGTCATCGTCATCGTCATCGTCATCGTCATCGTCATCGTCATCGTCATCGTCATTGTCATCGTCATCGTCATCGTCAATGTGATCGTTGTCGTCACTGGCGTGAGCTGTGAATTGATGAAACACCCACATGGATGAAATTAGTGAAACACGCGCACAGTAACAAGATGTGCGATGATGGGAAACTAATATACTCTGCAGATGAACACAACTGCATACCTTGCCAAGGATTGGACAAATGTACGCTGGACTATGAATGAGTCTAGGTCAATTTAAAGCCAACAAACTATGAGAAGATCCATTATAGCTCCATCTACTGTCCACCTCGTGGCAATATTCCAACTTTTATCTCCAAATTCAAAGTATTATTATAATTCATCATGATCAGCAAGGACCGTGAGCTCAGTAAATTAGATGATTTTTTTTATAGACACCGAAAAGAGAAATAGTGTGAACACCCGAAGCAGCAGAACCAAGAAATAGCATGGATTCCTCTGCCAGGGTTCTGATTCCATATTGCCATGCCTGCGAAACAAGTGGACCCCCCTAGCGACGACGCCTATTCTTAAACTAGGTTTCCGGGAATCCATTGGAATCCATCCCATCATATGCACCAGGCCCCTTTATCTCGTGTAATATGTGATGAGAGGGGCATAGTTCCTGGTCTTCACCTCTTTCAAGCCGCTTCAGCTGCCATGGTCTATTTGAGTATGGCTGTGATAGTGTGCAGGGCCAGTTGGGTGAATAAGAGATGCTACAGCCCCCCCCCCCCCTCCGAATCTCGTTCAGTTGACCATAGTAGGTACCCAATTTGGTACATCGGTTGATCTTGTATGTTCATATACACAGTGCTCGTCCATATCTGTACTGTCCCGGGATAGGTAGACAGCCAATTCCATCTCCTCAGTTATTCAACCAACGAATGGCACTTGAATATATTTTCCATTCATATGGGCGAGGGTAGACGGCCTCCTGCTCCACGGGACACCCAACCTTAGTCCCATTATAGCCCCGATTAATGGTTTCGTTTCCGCAATCTCCCTATCAATGGTTTCTGGTTATTTTACATCATTGTTCAAGGAATGTGGATTTCATTCTTTGGTATGTCTAAATGTATTCTTCTGGTGTTTACATTGATGTTTGCTATAGATTGTGACATCAAATGTGTCACCAAGGTTACATGTGTGATAATCCGGAATATTACCAATTTAACTTGTATTTAAATGTTTCAGAGGGATATTACTATTTCATATTCAATTTATGTGTACTGTCTGTGATAGGTTATTACCCTGATGGAATTAATTGAGTTCCGGAGAAATGGTAATGGGTGATGGAATTTGGCCAGGGTGACGAGAAGTGAATAATATCCCAATGAATCACAAGACCATGAAATTGGATTTAAATACACAAACCCAGTTAATGGACTTAGGAATACAAAAACATAGATTGCACATGCGACATTAGGCTCAATAAAGCTTGCTCGTTCATCTGAAGGGATTAGAAAATGGGTTATTCATGTGAGCTACTGCTTGAAGCTAGCTGTAGCGTTTCATGCAGAAACAAAAAATATTTTCCAGTGGCATGGATACATGTCCATGAGGAATTTAGATGAACACTGAACTGCACCTCAGGCACTCGCTGAAAGAGTATGGACAATTATATTGGTTTTCACAACATCTGAAGAACAATGGTGATATGAGATATCCAATGCACCGCCCAGATGTGCAGCGAGGGTGTGTTATTGAATGTTTTCTGTTGTTGCAGCTATTATTTCAATGTCTTCGAATCCGGTGGAGTTATGAAATCAATGAGTAAAATCTAGGTGCAAAATGACAGCTCTGACTGATGACTGGTTGGTGAAATCCCATCACCAGCCAAAACGCAAGACACTGTGATATCCATTCAGAAGTCAAAAATGTAATAGTGTAATGATGGAAGTTTTGAAAATCAACACGATACTGATCTGTTATAAAAGGAGTTGGCTCAGATTTTCATGAACTAGCCTGTCATGTCCTGGTGAGTCTGAGGTATCAGGCTCTTCCCTGATGAGTTATAACTCACCAAATCCCCCCATCATGAAACTATAAGATAATCTTCGGCTTTGGTGCAGCATAAAATCGTTGTTCACTCTGGATGAGGCATCAGCTTAACAATGGATTGAAGTTCTGGTTGGGAAGCTAAATTCGACGACGAATTTTGGTGGAGTGAGGGGCAGATATCATAACATGAAATCTGCCTATTCAAAGTGAGGGTGATGGAACAGCTTTGTGATTCAATTCTGGGGGTCAGTTGTGGCTGGGATTCGACAGCTTTGCTGGGTCAATGTCTTTGGGTAAAGTCCAGGAGTTGTTGTTCGATTGTGGCATGCATTGGATCCCTGGAGCAAACCAGGTTAGCTGGGTAAGGTGTCCACGGGCATGAAGTCCTCGGGCAAGGTATAGGTGGTGGTACTGGGCTATGACACACATTGGTTGGGTCATTGAAGTAAGCTAGGTCAGCCAGGTACGATGTCCATGGGTATGAAGTCCTCGGACAAAATTAAGGCGGTAGTACTGGGTCAGGATTTGGCCAGAGAGCATATATGACAATGATCAGTTTTGAGGGAGCCATCTAGGGTCACATAAAATAAAGGAATGGGTGGAGAGCCAGCAGACTAGACTTCAGAGCTTCTGCATTACCGAGCCTCGGATTTGAAGCTTCATCTTACTTTATGTCTGGGCCTAGCCGGCCACTCATTCCTACTGGTATTGCTTGAAATATAATATATACTTGGTAGGAATAAAGCATGATGTTGAATCTACAGCTGACACTGGGGTTGTCTTCTCTAAACCCTGTCATAATGGAATAGTTCACCATGAACCTGTGTCACCAATTCTGAGGAGTCATTCCTCGTAGTACCCGGTGCTGTAATCCCGCCATGTCTTCACCAGGCCTCAATGGCTTCAATGGCTATAACATGAAACAGCATTGATGACTGAAGACCAAGATATTTAGTTTTTGTTAGAGTGCAATGGCACTGCCTAAATTCATTTATGTTATTTATCTTGTTGTACACTAAAATAATTTGAGTCAAGGCGAGTAACCAAGTAGTTTAGGCCCCTTCAGAATACCGCAGAACTCATTTGAAAGCTTTGAAAGTTTGAAAGCAGAGAATACCTATCCAAATAAGATCCGTTTCCACACCTCACATCAGATAGCAATGAAGCACTTGAGTGACACTTCGTAACATAACCTGACAGTGAGTAAGAAGGACCAATGAATGAGCTCAGGGTACAAGCAGTGTACCACAGATAAGCCCACCTACTATACTGTGCCCAGTCCAGTGAATAAACTGATGTGACGCACACTACAGCTGCCTAGTTAGTCAGGAGGCACAACTATCACACAGCACATGAACAGAGAATTAGGTAGTTAGGTATACACCCAGTAGCAGGCTACATGACCTTCCACAAGCCATTCACTCCCACTCAGTCATTCAAATAGTCAGAGTTTGTCTTCAGATCAAAGTTTAGAATAAACCGACATTTGAATGAAATGAAAGCACTTCCAACAGATTTACAGATCAGAGTCATTTCAAAGTTCAACAGTATGGTCAAATATAGGAACCAGATGTACATCCATCAAGAAATGAAGGCATAAAGGTGAAATAATTTTCCGACAAAATTGACCGACTCTGGCAGGGAAATTATTCGATCCCACAAAATGCCAATGTCAATACATCCTACAGTGCCATGTCAACACCAACCGGGAGCAGTGACGTAAGACTCTTCCAGCATTTCCAGCATGTGAATTGAACAATCGTGCATGATTTTTCCGACATGAATCTCCATTCAATGCCTATCAGAATACCTGAATCAATATCTAGCTTTGTTCGTACACCCAGATCATCGTCAATCTGACGTCACATCATGAAATGTCTCATCATAAGGTGGTGAGTCAACATTGCTCCGATGTTACGTTGTAAGGCCCAATGAATAAGTTCAGAGGTCATGCAGTGTACCACAGGCAGGCCACCTACTATACTCTGCCTGGTCCAGTTTATAACCGATGCTATATGATGCACTCACCACAGCTGCCTAGTTAGTCAGGAGGCACACCCGTCGCCCAACACATGGACAGAGCACTGAGTGGTCAGGTCTACACCCAGTAGCGGGTCGCATGACATTCTCCAAGCCATTCACCCTCACTCAGTCAATCATATATTCAGAGTTTGTCCACAGATCAAGGTTCAGAATAAACAGAACTTTAAAGAGATGAATGCACTTTCAACAGATTCACAGATCAGGGAGTCATTCAACATATTACTTCAATTATAATGTTTGAATCTGAACATACTATTCCCACTGGATTTCCGTGAATCCTTTCCATTGATTGTAATCATATAACCCAAGTGTTCAACAGTATCGTCAAATACAGGAACCAGAGGAACATCAATCAAGAAATGATTGCATAAAAGTCAAATGATGCCAATGTCAATACGTTCTAGAGTGCCACATCGGCACCAAATAGGAGGATAAAAGTAAGACTCATCCGGCATGCAAATTGAATAATTATGCGCAAATACATGAAAATCTTGGCTACATGCTACTTAGAAGGATGGATTCTACAATGGTCAGGGCATAAACAGAGTGAAGAAATGGTTTCAACACCCTGAGATGGCCATGTATATATTTACTGTCTTCCACATGTAATGAGGCGAGGTTGGGTATCCAGGATATTCATTGGTCCTTTAAGATGCTTTTCCAAATAATGTTAAGTGACCACCAACTCAAACCATTTTCTGATTTTGAAAAACCAGTCCTGAAATTGGTCCAAATGCCACACCATTTCCCAAAAGAAATATTCATTGTCAAAAGAATATTTGCATGACCCTAATAAGTAAATCTTAGGTTATGCTTGAGTAGCACCCACTGGAGGTGGCTTTGGGCACCCTAAAGTCGCTTCCTGCCTCTCAGAGACTGCGAGATTCTTGTCAATCATGAGATCCAGCTCTCTTTTTTGGCTTGGAGTCAGCTGAGAGGTAAAGTGGACATCTCGAGTTCAGGACCTAATATAGGCGCCCATAGTTGGTTATATTTAAACTATCGATTTAAAAATTTACATGTTGTTGATATAACATTAGGGTCCTTTATTGCATTGGATATTACACCCTGTTTCAAGATTATGAGCTTACCTTATCCTGTAGTATTGTATCTAACTGGGCCATCCATGTAGTGTTGACTGGACATGATAACATACGGGGACCATGCTGAACCATTCAAAATTATTAATAACTTGGAAGGCATCCAGTAGTGACCAATCAAGCTGCTACAAGACTGACTGACATGACAGGTTAGATATCTTGATGACGGTCGCTGTATCATCCGACGAAAGATACCTGTTATACTAACAGGGAAGGTCACCATGTTAGATCAAATATTTCAATACCTATGCTCTCCAGCTGTCTCTAGATTCGATAAATGAATTCCAGCAAAATACCACCAGATAATGCAGAGGTTTGATCATTTGCGCTGACTATGAATTCATCACAGATCCACAATATCAACTGGAGACCAGGTCGATTGCCGACCACAGACCTTCCTGACTTCAGTCTCTACGCCTGCAGTGTGTTAGATGCTCTGGCTAAGCTTGGGATCGGAGTGATATATTGATTCTGATTCGGAAATAAAGAACCTTTTTTCCAGGTAATTCATTAGCTCATGGAGTGAAATCGGTTGTTTCAAGCAACCCATCAGCACACAGGGCACTGGGTTGGATGGTTAACCAGGTCCATCGCAAGTTGTTGCCATCTTGAACTCTGTGCAGCAGTTTCTTTGTGCTCCAATAGTCAGAATAATTTTCCCCGACAGGCCAAGGGAATACCTAATGGGAAATCCCCGGAGCTATCCCCTAACCGGACCTTCCATACAGGCACCTCGAGAGTTTCACCTCTCGCGCTGAGAACGCACCACATTATGGGAATACCTATTGGGCAACTCCCAAGGTAACCCACCCTAGCTGGCCATTTCATGCTGGCACTATATGAGTTCTGTCTCTCGCGAATAGGGGTTACTCTGTGACCCGGCTAGTAGCCAAACCACACAGTCAGTCAGTCCTGACAGGCAGGGTGCACGCTCCTCTAGTCATGCTGTGTTTACATATAATGGTGCATTTACACATACGCGATTTCTGCGTAACTACACTGTGTTTTCCTGATAAGAAAGCTGCAGTCTACATCATGGATTTGCTGCCAGCAGCAGCCAGTCGCTGCACACTACTACCTGTCGCTCTTGGCCATGCAGTACTGTATGCAAACAATACCAAATGTTCTGATATGCCTATTAGATGCATCCGATTTATACTTTCCCACTGCTACTGGTCAGTTATTAGTGTCCCTACAGATTCTATATGAAGTCAGTACTGAAACCTATCAGTATTTGAGTTATCTTGATTGCTGTCAACGACAGATGTGAGGTTTTGTCAACATAGAGAGGTGAGAGCTGCAGTACTGATTTATTGGGCAATTCACACCCATGAGAAGAACTGTAGTAAGTATCCGTCCATCATCAGATAGAAACACATATTGTTGGGTCGTTTATCCAGCAAAATAATGCGAAAACAAGCTGAAACTAACTTCATGCCTTCTTCCTTTGACCCTGCCAACCTAACCCTCTACACAGTAGAGCCATTGGAGATGTTTTATATCCTACATTAAAATCAAAATAAAAGACTGACTACATATGGCCCATTGATTTGTCTTTCTGCAAAATCTGAAGACATGGTGGATTCAGATATGTGCTGAAAAACAATGAGATGTCATTGAGACTGGAACATGAACAGGTATCATTATAGCACTTAGCATTGTGAGTGTGCATGATTTTGAACATGTGTTGTACAGCCATGCACATGTAGAAGAGCACATGTTTTCATGACTCCCTATCTTGACCTTACCCTTGACATGGGCGGAAGGAGCTGCATTGGCTGGCCCAGAAAATTTCCATTAGACTCATGAATATGCAGCCACTCCTCATTGAGGTCTTCTCAGAAAAAATGGCCTGAGCCGACTACGAAGCGACAACCAGCTGCGTTCGCCACCTGCTCCGCAGCTACCGAGACAAATATAAAGCAATTGTGGCGCCAAACTTTCGCCAATAACTAAGGTGGCCAGATAGTATGGGGCTTTTTTCCATGAATTGAAAAATGATATAAATCTCGAAATTTCGAGATAACAAATTGAAAAATTTTGAGATAGTAAGTCGTAATTTTGAGATGATAAAGTCGAAATTTCTAGATGCCAAGTCGAAATTTTGAGATGCTAAGTCAAAATTTTGAGATATAAAGTCGAAATTTGGGATATAAGTGGAAACAGCTGTCAGTCCATACACACCTCCAACAACATAACGCATCAGATGACCCCTCAATGACGTAACAAAGATTGTAAACGGCTGGACAGTAACACTCAAGCCTGAAGGCAATGCCACTTTTTTCGCAAAGTGCAGCAACTGAAACACTGTATGTATACAGATGTATTGGGGTCAAAAACACATGACCAATGAGACCACAGGATTCTAGTACTGTTAACCTCCAGCCAATATTACATTAAGATGCACCCTACACATACATACTTATTTGAGAGTAAACCCAGTCACCAAGCCTGGTACCCGCTTTGTGTGCAGTGATATTGCAACTAGGACGACTTGCAGCTGTCTATTCCTGAGACCATTACTTGATGAAGTGAGATGAAAGAATAGAGCGATAGAATAGATAGAAAGAGATAGTAACCCTATGACAATAACATTTTGGTAGGTAACGCCTAGAGACAGATGATACAGTGTTTCGAAGATGTGTGTCTGGTTAATCAGGCCGAAAATCTCGTAGGAAAAAGAAAAAGGATGATGCCACAAATAGGCCACATCAAATGTTGATGTTTATACTCGTGGAGAAGTACAAATAGGATTTTTAGGATTTATATCCTCCCTTGCCAAGACTCTGCTCGATATAGCTTGCCTGTGGTCAGCAGAGAGCCAAAGCCAGCCTAAGGCCACAGACCGAAGATTGGCAGAGATTTTGCCAAAAACTACTTCTTGGCACCAAATGCGAAATCAGGCTGCTGAACAGCATGCTGTGATAGGGCAGTCGGGCCAGTGTACTACCTGCTTTTAGCAGTGGGCCACACAAAATCCAGTCCACACATGCACACAGATGTTGTGATGTCCGACTCTGGCATGAGTCGGTTCCCCAACCAGACAACCAAATTATAACAGTGCAGGTTTATAGAAATATCGCAATATAATGTTAGACACTCTGGTGACAGCATTGAACTTAGTATACTTTCCTCCATCAAATCCAATACCATGTGAACATTTGATATTGCGATAATATTATATCATTCACATATTCTTGTGAGAATGATCTTATGTTCACAGGATGACCCATGTCATTGATGGCGCCCTATAGGCACCATCTATACTATGGGGGTAGAGATTTGCTTATGGGCGAACATCTAGAGTTGGTTGCTGGTATGAACGACCACTGCTCATCTAATATCAGATCTTGAATGAAGCTGGACACTGTTGAATATCCACATTTGCTGGCATAATATGTGATTAATAAGCAGCAATATCAACAGTGGCTCATTTCCCAGTTTCTGTGCTGGAGGCCAGGACTGCCACCCTGTGTTAACAGTTGTGGATCTTCTCAGTCAACTGAGACACAAAATGTCACTTGCTAGAAGTGAGCTGAACACTGCCACCATATTTTTTGTGCCATTTTGTATCTTTCTTCTACTCATCTCGATGTCTACTTGTTAGCAATACCGTTGATGCTGAGGATTACAGACACTCACCTGACTGACAGATCATTTTTGTGGCAGAGCTGCGTTCATAAATGTAGCGATAAGGCAGCGGGCTAGACAGAGATGTGAGCCTATTGTTGTCCAAATAAAGCTTTGTAATGTTGGACAGCCAAATGTCTCTGAAGTAATCTGCATGCGGGCCATCAAAAAGATTAAATCCAAGATCGACAACTCTCAAGGAGGGTACAAGAGTGAATTATCCTCAAGGTAATGTCTTCAATTGGTATTCATATAGAAAGAAAATTTGGACCTCATACAAACCATGGATTGCACACATAAAAATCCACTGGATATTATTATCATTGAGCATGATTTCAATGACTCTACCTTAACTGGAAAATGAGTTATTACTCAGGCCTGTGATCACACTGTGGTCAAGGTACAAAACATGCATCTGTGCTATGTCGAGAAAAATATCAATATGTAGAGATGCTATGTTATTATGATTCATCTTGATGGAAGGTAGCTGGATAAGATTTGCAAATGCTTCATCATATATTTGGTATATTAGGGTATTAATGAGTAACAAAAATTTCAAGTATACGAGAGGTTCAGATAGATAAGATGGAAGTACAGTCAGTAAATTTGTTGTCATATCGAGATCTGCCAGAGACCCTGGGATCAATACAGTGAAGAGGATTGTTGTTCAGGTCAGCATAGTCAGAGATCTCAAGTCAACAAGGATATTTGCAGGTAGAAACGTCAAACGATTGTGGTTGAGGAGCAAGCTGCCTAGCTGTACCATTCTCAATAATGTGTTTCTATTCAGGACTGATATACAGTCATGTATGAGGCTCAGCACAAGCAGCTGGAATGAGTTGCTGAAAATGCTATCAGATAAGTAGTGTAAACTATTGCAGCCCAAATTCAGTACCACAGAAGAAGACTCACATATCTGAGAAAAAGCCCTTTGGGGCCATTGTCTTTATATTATTTCCCTCTAGGTACAACAATGAAAGAGGCATATACCTTCTTGATATTCAGTTCACAGAAGTGTTGGTCACTCACATTATTCGCTCAGACATTTGGGTCAATGTTCAATTGCCAAAGCAATGTAGCTCCACAAGACGGATCAGAGAGCAAAAACCAGCTAGAAGTGATATGAGCTTCAGACTTACAAGATGGTAAAATCACTTCCTCTGTAGTATCAATAACCAGTCTTTGTGAGCAGATCAGGATAAGCACTATCAGTCCATACATTGTAAATCTTATTTTCGTCACACCTAATCAGATGGACAAAAGGTAGCATTTTCATCAAAGCATTGGCAAAGCTTTAATCCTGGATGTGCCTCATGTTCCATATCATGTTACATTTTTTCAATTTGCGAACACTAAGGAAAGATAATACATTTGGTGGCTTTGTTGGGAAAAAGATAATGGATATGCAAGCAGCCGAAACTAAGCGGGATTTCATCCTGGAATGGCATACTATAGAGAAACTGATCACAAAGACCACCAATTGCATGCAAGTATTCCAAAGCAACTCATCATCGCAATGTCACCAAAGTTTCCTGTGCCACTTAGAGATTAGAAACAACGACAGTACCTGCTTTCTGTTCAGGCTCTGGCCTATTCAGATCTATCCCATTGAATCATCATAAATATGGAATTTGCTTGTGCACAAGCTGATCATCAGCACCAAAGCAAAAATAAAACCATATTGTTAAAACAAATCCCTCTTTGATGTATGGCAGTTAGTCATTGCATTGACTGTTGCGAGAACCCCAATGATAAAGCTCGAGGTAGTGATCAATACCTGGATTTTCACTGTCTAATCAATCCGAGCGATGTATGAAATGCAGAAATACATCAACCACTAACATCCTAATTCTGAGACTAACGCCCATTTATCAATCTATGACTGGATGCATATTTTCTGTTGTAAAATATTTGAATGACACATGTGCCGATCCCATCTAGAATACCTACGACGAATGTGTGTGATACAGACAAATGACTCAAATGAAATAGTGACTAAGACAATCAGTGGTGATTAGCTGTGACATTTCCCGTTATCACTAGAACAATGCGAGAGTATCTGATCTGATGCAAAAGTCAGGAGGGGTAGTGAGGAAGGGGTAGGGTAGGGGAGTGGTCAATTATGGGGGTAACCTCATTAAAGGGTCCGAAGAACAAAACTAATTAAAGTGGCTGCAGATGTGGCTATGTCCCCTTCAAGAGGTGTAGCCACGTTTGCAGCCACTTCTCAGGACCCTTTAATCAAGTCACCCCCAATTATGAAGCTGCTTCGAGGATTCTTCAACATATTGATACTATACAAGGCAGATAATGATGTAAAAGTCAATATTCCGAGGCGAGGTCGAATACAGGATGGAGACTATATTTCAGTAGTCACCATAATGACAGTTGGCATTTTCGAGCATATATTGATGTTCTAGGGCCAACTGCCACATGGCGTGCCTGCTGCAATGTCAATGAGAGGCAGATCCTATGGAAAATGGAGATATACTAGTCTCATTATTCCTTCAGATTTACTTCTCGCATATTTCAAAAATTGCATTTGGCAATTGTTGCAATTTATCTGGACCTCTTGTAAAGACATATTTGATAAAGTGATATGCCAAGACCTTTCTCTCCCCATCTATGAAATGAGGATTTTTATGTGTTCATGATGACAAGAGCCAACATCAAGAAATCAATTTTGAGTATTAATGCTAATCTCAAGAAGAGATGGAATATGGAAACTTCCCATAAGAAACAATAAGATAACTTTATGAGTAGCCATTACAGGTAAATTGCCAGCAAAAGTCGTGATATGCAGTTCGTGCAGGAGAAATACAAATTAGCGGCTGATGGAGCAGGTTTGAAAGACTTGATCTCTAATTAGCCTTCTGTGGATGTATCCATTTCGACATTCATCAATCCCTCCAAAATGTCCATCTGAAGATATAGTCTGAAAATATTGATATACGAGCTCAAACTGCCTTTCAGGTTTGTTTCAGTATTGGATGCACACCATAGCATAATAACAGGTAGGCCATGATTACATTACCTTTGTACCAGTTTTCTTCCCAGGCCAATGTAAGGGCTTTAACTGCAAGGTAAACACAAGGCATCCATATAACTTCCCATCGATGTACCTGACATTGTGGAATGACCGATGGATGTCTTATGTTTGCTGGGTGCTTCCAAGCAATCTTCGTGAATTGGACAAAGGGAGATGGGGAGTTTCAAAATCCATGTAGATTGATTATTACTGTCATTGAGCATGGAACAGATGGAGATGTCAATTCACCCTACTTTGGTGAAGGCTAACACATAGTGAACACAAAGTTTAGTGAGTGAGTGGTTGGCCGAGTATGAACCAATATCTCGTCAGTGCCGAGAGTGCTATATTAGTATGCCCATGCGAAGGGCATGTGATATAGCAAGACCACATGGCTGATGGATAAAAAAAATATCCCATGAGGTGGATATGGGTAGGGACGTCAAGAGGCTGGAAGCCGAGTGACGTCCCTATGCCATATTCACTGAGTGGGATATTGCATTTTTTGTTCATCAACTATGTGGTCTTGCTGTTATACCACAGATCACATCAAAGTTTGAATCAGCATGTTATGACAGCTGTAGTTCCATGACAGAATCCATTGAATATTGCGTGTCAAAATCCATTGAATA
>JAUOBU010970872.1:0-15410 GCA_032360585.1 Nereis procera
TTGGTGATTTACCTGGTTCAGATTTATCTGCTGGGTTGGTAGGAGCAGGCATTGATGTTTCCATTGGGGTAGTTCTGGGTGGACTTCCCAACAAGGATCCTGTAGGAGGAGATCCCAAGATAGATGTTGGTGGAGTTTTAGGAGGTGCTCCTAGAAGGGATGGTTTGTTTTTATCCTCTCCCGGTTTATTGGTATCATCATCCAAACTTGGGGCTGGTCTGCTTGGTGCAACAGGAGGAGTGAAAGTTGCTAATGGTGTGATGGGTCTCATCAGTGGTTTAGGTGTGAAGCGTACAGGCTCAAAGGCTGCACCTGCATGAAGTGGTTTCATTGGAACATCTGCTTCTTGTGGTACATCATCCCCTTTCTCTGTCTCTGACTTTGCTTTTTCTGGAGTCTCTCCAGAAGCCTTACCAGGTTCTTTGTCTTTTTCTGTCGAGCTCATGTCTTGAATTGGTTTCATTTCCCCTTTGGGAGGTGGTTTAGATGGAGATGCAGAATCACTTGATCCACTTTCCGGTTTGTCAGATTTGCTATCAGGTCGGTCAGCTCCACTCTCAGGTTTGCCAGTTTCCATATCAAAGATGGATTCTGAGGTCTCTCCGGTGTTCCATCTGGAGCGTCGTGTTCGATCACGGCGATCTCGCCTCTCTGAGCCCCTATCAAAGCTACGGTCACCCTGGTCATGTCCTCGATCTCTGTCCCCACGATCATCCCGACCATCACGGCCACGACTATCCCTACGGCCATGGCGATCGCGATCGCGGTCTCGATCTCTATCCCTATCTCCTCGATCCCTATCCCTATCACCTCGATCCCTATCTCCTCGTTCCCTATCTCCTCGTTCCCTATCACGATCACGGTCCCTTTCTCGATCTCGGTCTCTTTCCCTATCCCGGTCTCGTCCTCGAGGTGACTCGTCTTCTCTACGATGATCTCGATCGTGTTCACGATCTCTATCACGATCACGTCCGAATGGGCCTTCATCTTGAGCTTCTCTATCCAAGTTTTCTTCATTATCTTCCATTTCAGAACCAGGAGGACCAAATCGTGGGAATCCTGGTGGGGGGCCAAAAGGTCCTCGTTCAAATCCTGGTGGAGGACCACGGTCCCCAAACGGTGGTCCTAGCATTCTGTTTTCGAATCCAGGTCTCATTTGCATATTTGGACTGAGCCCTCTCAGTAAACCTGGCGGCATGTTTGGTGGACCTCCTGGGAAGCCTACAGGAGGGCCTCCCGGTCGCTGCAGAGGGAATCGTCCGAATGGCCCAGCCTGATTAGGAGGCAACCCTCCGGTTGGCCCTCCTGGTCCTCCCATGGTACCTGGACCAGCTGGTCCTCCTGGGCCACCGGGTCCTCCAAATCTCATTTGCATACGAGGGCCGCCGGGACCTCCGGCCAAACCTGCTGGACTTCCGAGCAAACCAGGAGGTCCAGAACCAGGTGGGCCACCAAATCTTTGCAACAACCCTGGTGGCATATTACGCATTGCACCCAAGTTGATAGCACCATGTGGTAGCATTCGTGGTCCTCCAGGACCATCTGGGCCTTGATTTCCAGGACCTCCAGGTCCAGGTGGTCCTCCAGCAATAGGTGCTTGTCCTCGGACTTCTCTCATTCCCATGGGTCCCCCAGGACCTTGGCCACCTTCGGGTCCTCCTGGAACTGGTGCCCCATGCATCCGTGGATCATGATTTCCAGGACCTCCAGGTACTCCCATCCTCTGTCCCATAGGTACTAGTCCTCGCGGACCTAATATACCTGGATTTAATTCAGGAGGACCTCCATTATTATCTCCTGGTCCATTGAAACGGACTCCTGGGTTCATTCCAGGCCTTGGCCGGCCTGCATTCAGAGCCTCACTGAGTAGTTCCATAGCAGATGCACCTTCTTTTTTCCTCCCAGGCATATCACGACCTTCACGTTCATCACGGTCTTGTGCTGGGGCATCCCTGTTCATTCCTCTGGGCCCATCACGGTCCATACGAGGACTGTCATGTTCAGGTCCATCTCTATTTGGCCCATCTCGCCCCATCAGTCCTAGAGGACCATCCCTATTCATGCCAGGGCCATCACGATTAGGTCCATCACGGCTCATAGGTGATCGACCATCTATGCCTATTTTTGGTGTGCCACCTGGACTGCGAGGCATTCCTGGACGTATTCCAGGTGGTGTACAATTGAGTAGGCCTGGACCCATCATACGAGGTGGAAATCCCATTCTTGGGGGCATATTTCCCATCAATGGCATACGTGGTGGGTTCATTTCAATCCTTGACTCTCCGAATCGATCTGGAGGTCCTCCAATACCATCCATTCCTTTTGGTCTACCATCGGATTCCACTGGGCTACGGGCTCCAAAGCGACTAGGCCGATCACGGTCCCTTGGAGGCCCGTCCCGTTTATTTTCCTCGCGACCCGGTCCTACTTTAATCCATTCACCAAATGGTTTTGCCGTGGCTGAGGTACGAGGTGATGGTTCCTGTGACGTGGGGGTTTCTGCACGGCCACTACTCGGGGTACTACGTCCATCACGTGATCCAGGTTGAGGAGGTCGGGCTAGGAGGCCTCCCTCAAACAATGGTCGCGGTCCACCAGCTCCACCGGTTGGAAATTCACCAGCAGGTCGTATTCCAGCTAGGGTCATCAGAGGTGGTGGTGGTCTTGCTCCAAGAAGGGACTGTGTACCCATTGATGATGAAACAAAACTTGAGAGTGATTGTGCGAGGACACTTGTGGATGTTGGTAGGTTAGCACCACTTCTTGAGATCGGAAGCTCCATAGGAGGCTCAGCTTCAGTCGGAGTCACATTTCCGGGCTGAAACAGAAAAGGTTACAATCAGTGCTTGCTTACATCGAGACAACTTTCATTACAAATACCAAAATGTGGAGACATTCAAAATATTTGTGAGAAACAATTTTTGCTCCTCTGAACTGAAGTCAATATCTATAATCTGGGGAATGACCAGCTACGTCAAGAAAACCCCTTTCATAAGGAATTCTATTGGGATGTGAGAAAGCTGGTTCTCAAATCAAGTAAAATTCAATTAGACCAGGTGTTTTGCACTACTGTGACATTTTTGTGAATCTGAATGGATGCGGGTCAGGGCAGATGCATTAAAGAGTGTGGGAGAGGGGCGGACAGGAAGAATTTTCAGACCCCTCCCCCCAAATTCTAAATGTGACAGCCACCCCCTACCCCCAAATTTTAAATAGATTCATGATATAGGATCAATGATGCCAGGCACCTCTTTTTGTCTTCTGTTTTTGTGTGGAATATATTTCCTAATATTGCCCTTGTGTTATGATTTCATGACAAGTTGAAAAATCAGCTAATTTTGCAAATTTTCCAACTTCCTACCCTCAAATCTCTTAATTCCTATCTGCCTTGGACCCCCCTACCCCCAAATTTTAATTTTTTTTCTACCCCCTCCCCCCAAACTCCAAATACGCGGGCACCCCCCTACCCCCAAATTCAAAATAGACTTCCTGTCCACCCCCCCAAATGTGTGAGAGAGAGTTAATATGTCTCTACATCCATCTGTTCACGTCTGTTGATTTCCAGCAAATAACTGATAGAGCAGTCAGTAAGCACGATCATCATATAAGGCAAGTTATATATGTTGTTATATTTTGTTGTATTTTGTCACACCTGGAGTGGACAAAATGGCCCTGAGATGGATTTTCTCTACGCAACAATCCTTCAAATTTACTCATATCTCTTGATTGCCATCAGATTGGAGACCATTTCCAGAAAGTAGAACCCATCCATAGATAATTTTGGAACTAGGGGCCATGACAGATGTGATATGATACCTGGCGATTCATAGTTTGCCGATTCAGTTCTTAGTTTGTTCACAACCAAGATCATGCTTTCTATCTTAATTTTTTCTCATGGAAATTTGTTTGTTTTGCATATGTCTTCAGTCCATATTCTCCTCAAATGCATCTGAGCTCCACATTGTTTTCTTGTTTGTTTGGTTGGTTATTTATTCTCGGTTGCACATCCACTCGAAGGCACATTCTCAGTGCAACCGAGATTAACCTTTCGCCAGCATGTTTCACACTATCGATAGCTCAATGTACCAAGTTTATTACATCAGAACAACTTACTATTGTCTACTTCTTTTTTAAATTTTACTACGGTAGTTGCCTTTCGTATTTCTATGGGTATTTTATTCCAATCTGAGCAACCTTTGTATTGAAAGCTGTCCCTACTAGTTCTGAGTTTAAAGCGAGGTACTTTAAGTTCATCATTGCTAACTTCTCTAGTGCTTCTGTGCTGATCGTCCTTGAGTTTTCTAAACAAGTTTAGCATTCTTTTTGGTGCTTTGCCGTGTGTGCATTTATAGACTTGATGTACGGTTTGTTTGCGGTGTCTAGTTTCAAGTATGTCAAGTTTGGCTTCTTCATGTATTCTTACAATTGGAATGTAGATATCAGTCTGCATAATAGACCGGAGGGATATGTTCTGTAGCTTCTGCAGTTCCTGTACATCTTTCCTTGTCATAGCATTATAGATAAAATCACAGTAATCATAATGTGGCATAATCATGGTTTTGTAAATGGTAAGCGCAGTACTTTTATTAATTACATTTCTTATTCTAGATAGGGCTTTAATTTTACAGTGAGTAATTCCTCTAAGGTATTTAACATGGTTTGTATATGTCAATCTGCTGTCAAGCTTAATTCCTAAATATTTGAATGAGTCCACATTCTCAATAGCATGGTTTTTGTATCTGACCATGATGTTGTTTGTCATATTCAGACCAGAGTTTGTCCCAAAAAACATTACTTTGGTCTTTTTGTGATTTAGCGTCAATTTATTTTGGGTCATCCAATCTGCAGATTTATCCAATTCAGATTGCAACTGTTCTTGTATATTTAGAGAGCTGTTTCCAGAGACAGTTATTGCCGTGTCATCCGCATATAGATGAACAGTGGAATCTAACTTGGATGGCAACTCATTAATATAAAGAGTGAACAGCATTGGTCCCAGAATTGACCGCAGGTCACATTGAGTGGGGGGAGAATTTACTTTGGACTGTGGTAATTTGAGTCCGGTTGCTCAGATAACTCTTGTACTATCTCACTGCGCATGTTTTCATTCCATAAGCCTTAAGTTTTCTTAATAAGATTTCGTGATCAACCGTGTCAAAAGCCTTTTTGAGGTCCAGGAAGAGGACGCCACTGGCCCGTCTGAGTTCCATATCTGTGATCAGATTCCCTGTAAAATCTGCTAGACATTTGCCAGTGGAGTGCCCCCTCCTGAACCCTGATTGGCGGTTATTTAACAGGCTCTTCTCAGTAAGATATTCATATGACTGGCTATGTACTATTAACTCTAGGAGTTTACTTACCACTGATAGAACCGTTATGGGTCTATAGTTATTAGGGTCTTCCGGATTCCCTTCTTTATATAAGGGGGTTATCCTGCTGCACTTCCACTCTGAAGGGAAAGTAGATTGAGTTATGCTGAGATTCACTATATGGAGCAAAGGCTTATGTATATGGTGGCTACGTGCCTCGATCATTCTTGAGGTTATCCCATCTATGCCACTCGATTTAGAGGAGTTTAATTTGGATATTCCCTTTGCTATCGCTGTTATGTTTACTGGATGTAAATCAAACAATTCTTCTTTCTCATCGGGCGGATCAAAGTCCCTTTCTTCCATTTTTTTTTAACAGCTCATTGCTGATGTTAGTAAAATGCTGGTTTAACTGGGTTGCCATAGCTAGGGGGTCAGAGTCATTTAATATTGTTAGAATTTCTGTTTTTGATCTCCCGAATGGCCAATAGTTCTTTATTAATTTGTAGAGTGCTGCTGGGTCTCCTTTGCACTGTTCTATTGCATTTAAGAAGTATTCTCTTTGCAAATAATGTTTAAGTTGATTGGTTAAGAGAAACGCCTGTTTTCCAGTGTTCTACTCCATTTCCATCTATTGCTGATATGCTCTCTAGCATCAACATAACTTAGGTATTCGTCAGTTGCCCACTCTGCATTTTTTACATTACATTTAATCTTCTTAAATGGCGCTAATTTCTTTACCTGAGTGATAAGCAAGTCAGTGATACATGATACTGCCTCATCCACACTGTTTTTTGCGGATGACCACATCCCAGTCAACTGTACTTACAAGATTGTAAAGTTTTTTGTCCGTGAAGTTCCGATAACTTCTTGCCCAGATATAAGTTATGGGTTTTTTTAACTTCTTCTTTTTTACGGGCTGTGTATATCATTTGGTGATTGCTATATCTAAGGTCCAGGGTACCACACCGATAATACATTTCGCTATGGTTGACTAGTATATGGTCAATCAGCATCGAGGAGGCAGGGGTAATTCTAGTAGGGACCTTGATTATTTGCTCTAGTTGCAGATCTCTCAACATATCGTTGTATTTCTGGGTGGCTGGGTCACGGAATTTGTTCGTGTCGATGTTGATGTCACCTAAAACAACGATATCTATTAGCCTGCTGTCCGTGTTCGTGACAATTAGCTCTTCCAAGATGGTTAGCCCTTCCTGCACCCCACCGTCAGGCAGGCGGTACACTGATAGAATGAAAGTGTCCCTCATAGATGGAAGTTTCAGTAGTACACATAGAATTTCAATATGTGGACAGCAGTGGCAGCTTTTTAGTTCTATCCTGTATTTGTTGCTGTAGTATAAAAGTACCCCACCACCTTTGCTCTTACCAGAGTTTGAATTTCTATCACTCTGGAGGAGGTTGTATTCATTTATTTCAACCTCTGCGTCGGGGATGCTTTCATCCAAATAGGTCTCGTTTAGGAATAGTGAGTCAAGATTTGTTCTATGCAGTAGAATCTGAAGGTCATCCGTATATTTGAGGGCACTTCTAATATTAATTGAGCAGAGGGTGATACCCTTTAATCCGTTGAGGACCTCAGTACAAGTTTTTTCCGCCATTATGGGCTGTTACTTGCAAGGTTTTTTTCCACTGCATTCTTTTGCAGTTGTGGCTGCCGTGTATAATATTGGTCCAGGACATCATTAGTCTTGTAGCTTTTTCGGTGGTCATCTGATTCTAAAATAAGAAGACGTGCAATTAGTATCTTTGCCTGTATACCTGTATACCCATGGCTGAGTCGATGCTGTATGAGGTGTTCCAGGGAGCGGATTATAATCTTTTCCCTATTTGTGGTAAAGTACCATCACAGGGTTGGCTCACAATTATTCACGCCGGGACCATTACCAAAGATTCCCTGCCGTCTGTTTTAGGTTAGATTGGGGAAGCATCCTATGCATCTTGGTATATGAAAATCACAGGTGTGTCTAGCACCATTTCAATTCCAGGAAAAAGGTTGCATGATTCCGCTGTAAGTAATACAGTTTGGTGGGGTTAACACAATACTGGAGAATTACATCATATATATCTTGACCATTTATTAGCCCATAACTTGAAGTCATTTTCCGCTAACGATCTTTGTGGAAAATATTTTTGTATTTTTCTAATTTTATTTTCTTAACTAACATAAAGAATATCAGCAGCAGTGTACAGGTATGAGACAAATAGTTACCTCTATACTAAGTATTATTCAGGAGCTAGGAGCGTATGTCAGCAAACTTGGTGATTACAAATCTCCATGCTTGCAATAGAGACATACATATCATATAAACGTGTCAATTTGGTTGTGGCTCCAGGTTTCAACTATATAAAGTATGAGCGTTTCTATACCGTATATGGCTGGAATATTGAGGGGACCAGTCCGATGCCCTACACATACAAGCCATAGTTTAGTATAGTCATCTGCTCGTACAATATTCTATTATGCACATCTGGTATAACATATTAAGCTTGTCTATAATACTGAGATCTGGAATGAATGATACAGTGAATGGTGGGTTTTTTTTTACGCCTTCCAAGTATGATTGTCAGAATCTAGTCAGAGATGAGGTGTGGTGGGTAAAACACAACTTTATTGGGGTATTGTCTTACTAGTGAGTGTCAATGTGAAGGCTTATGAAAGTCACAGGCCAGATAGAGCCATTTCTGTCAACTGCGTAATATTCAGACATACAATAATCCTGTTCCTACAAGCAGGTTAGTCACACTTTTTTATGGTGCTTACCACGACAGTATGCAGTTCAGAGATGAGCTACACTGATGCTAGCTCCAAACAGGAGTCTCACCAGCGGACAATTGCCAAAATATATGATAGAGCTCATTGCATCATAGTATCATCTGATCTGCATCAGCGGCAGTGTATAGGTATGAGGCAAGTAATTACCTCTGTACTTAGTATGATTCTTAACTAAGGGTGTCTGTCGGATACATGGTGGCTATAAATTTCTATGTGAATTGCCTGCAATAAAGACAAACATAGCATGTAAACGATTCACTTTAGCATTGGCTCCTGGTTTCAGCTATATAAAGTATGAGCGTTTGTATACCATGTAAGGCTGGAATTATGAGGGGACCAGTCCGATGCCATACACATACAAGCCTTAGTTTAGTATAGTCGTCAGCTCGTACCAATATTCGGTTTAGTACAGCTGGCATAACATAATATTTCTGACATATGTAGTCAATGATGTAGTGAGTGGCGGTTTTTATACGCCTTCCAAGCGTGATTGTCAAGGAGAGTTCAGAGAAGAGGTGTGGTGCGAGACACAACTCGATTGGGGTATTGTATCATTAGTGGGTCACAAGGTGAACGTTTATGAAAGTCACAGGCTGTATGGAGCCATTTCTGTCAGCTGCATAATATTCAGAGATACAATAATCCTGTTACTAATAGTAGGTTAGTCATGATTCTATATAAAGCTTACCACGACCGTATGCAGTTTGGAGATAAACTACACTGGAATTAACTCCAAACAGGATTCTCACCAACTGACAATCGCAAAGACATATGATTGAGCTCACAGCATCATCGTATCATCTGATCTGCAAAAAGGTGACTGTTAGCAGCGGGAGACATGCGTCATCAGGGCAGACATTAACTCACATCCAGGTAATAATGCTCTATTTCCTATAGTAGTGGTTGAGCAGAGCTCCATATATATATCTCTTGTGAGTATTCTATAGCCAATGTGGTTGAGGTGGACACCCCCCAGGTCTAACACGCCAGGCAGAATCTCATCATTGAGATGGGCGCCTTCATAGTCTGTTTCCTGTGCAAGTAGAAATTTCTTAAGTGGATAATACAGCATTTGTACTTTTTCTCAATGAGGTAATCAAACCCAGCTGGCTAAGCTATGTGCCTGCGGAGACTTTTTTTTTTCTAGGGCAAAATGGTCACATATGCCACTTGTGCAAACGGATAAGCAAGATACAGATTAAGTATAAAGTAAGCAACCTTACTCTTAATATCATCAAACCAGTGATGTTGGGCTTCAAGAGCCTGTTCACGGTAAAGAGACATGTTTCGGTGACATGAGCGCCATAGGCCTTTCAGATGAGAGTTGAAGGAGTCAATGTCATTGCCACCTAAGATGATGACGATGTAATCAAACTTATTTGGAGATATGCAGATTTTACCCCATTGATCACCCAGATGGCGCTTATGCCTTGGAAGGTTCCTGCCATCAAGCAGGTCATTAATATTGACCCATTTAGCTCCACCAACCGACATTTGTTTTTGTTGTGCTGTGATGAATTTTAACAGTTTAGGGCAGCTCTCACCTTCAGTATAACTTGGCCATCGGGCTACGTGTGAATCCTCAACTACTAGGCATTTAGGTAGGTCGTCAGGTGATATCCGGTACCTTAAATTATATAACGGACATTGGTTGATCACAATGACTCTTGTCCAGGCTACCAACAAGTTCAGCCGATCCTCTTCCTGGAAGCAGAATATTTTATCATTACAAAGATAGCCAAAGGTAATAGCTGACTAGGATGAACCATAGTATGGGCAGCGTGTCTAGCAGTTTGACAAGCCCATGCTATTTACTGATGTCCATCGCCACATGCACCAAATACAAGTGAACAGCCGTGTAACGCATCCTTCTGCACCTAGCTAGCTAAGCCAATGAACACTCCCGTTTTGTGATCATATGTCTATATTGTGCCGATCTTACATACATTATCCAGTGGGAAATTGTCTTCATGTGTGCCATATACCCAAATTGTACAGGTAGGCATTAATTGTCATCAGACAGTAACAACACAGTAGGGAAGGTTCCGACGCCTATCCGCTAGCTAACACCACGACAACGACTATGACTACGACAACGACACCCACCAGCACCAGCACCAGCACCACCAGCATCACCAGCAGCACCACCACCACCACCACCACCACCACCACCCCCGCCGCCGCCACCGGCACTCGGGGGCTAACCACCGGCACCCGGGGGCTATCCACCGGCACCCGGGGGCTACCCACCGGCACCCGGGGTCTACCCACCGGCAACCATTCCATCGGCGAGGGGACGCCGATAGTTACCGTGCATCTAGAGGCAAGCCTACTGACAGTCACACCCGGCCATAGTCGGCGGTCATTATTGAAATTGAGATTTGCCAGCGCCCGATAGAGATGGGACTCCCGGTACAACAAAACAGCCGCCGGGAAGCAGCAGGGAAGCAACCGAGGTGAACCGATGCTGCCATTTTGGTCCATAGTGACCGTCGGCGCTGCATCGGGAGGGCCAATCGACTATGTGTAAACGCAGCATCAGTGAATCAAACCTGGCCCAAGCGTTTAACAATGCGATTTTTGCTAGTAATGTTCCAAAAGATATATTTTACGTGTAGATTCTCGGTGGATACATGTTTGAAGTCAAGTAATAAGTATGCTGGCAATTTCATAACTTGCCTCACAATTTAAGACACGGGGTAATGCATGTGGTGAGTTGTCCCAATCGGCATGCGCCATTACAATTCAGGACAGAAAGTGTATGAAGCAGGTAACTGATGGACTGACTGAATCATGGTTCACATCACATACATGGAGCATCCAACCTACAAACAGAGTTAGAAGCTATAAACACAGCAGTGGCCATGGCAGAACAAATTGAAGAACGAACCATTGTGATATACATAGACTCATTAGACTCCATCCAGGCCTTGAAAATGCAATGGTCGAATGACAACCACAAACTGATCATGACGGCCCAAGACAAAATAGCGAACCTCACCATCCAAGGCAGCTCCGTTACCCTCAACCAGGATCAAAGCCATGTAATCATTCTCCTAAATGACTGGGCAGATGCTGTGGCAGCTGCTGCCATGAACCCACCACGAGTAATGATTAACCTGAACTGAAGCAGATCAGAACTGAACAAGAATTATCTAAATGGAGCAAACATGGAATGGAAATGAATTGTCACATCCCTCTTGTCCACCTCAGCTTCAGTGGCATGGAGACAAACCGTGACTGAAGACAGAGGCCTTGTCAGGAAAGCTTGCTATCGATTAGATGAGTTAGCATGACCCACGAAGCTACACCAACTGCCTCAGTAACAGTTGCACAACAGCTTCTCATGAAGCGTGGTCTCCCTGTGTTCCCCTGTATAATGCAGGGATAGCACAAGGACTCCATCTTTTCTGTTTATGGGACAACAAGTCAGAAGTCGCAAGACAACCAGCTCACAGAACCACCACTCAATAGATGAGGGCTAGACTCTGACAGTGGCCCATCCCCCCTTGAAGCAATTCAAGCCTGGGGAGAACCAAACAACAACAACAACATACATTTGGGACGCCCCCAAACCCCTTGATCTCAGCTCCAACGTGAAATATACAGTTGACAGGTCATAAGGGGTGCTGCGCCCATGATCGAGTGCTGCGCCCCCGACCGCGCGGTAGTTAGCGCAGCATGCTCGGTCTGTGTTACCAATCCACAGAGAGCGCCCAACATATATATCAATAATACATGTAATGCACAATCAGTGACTGTCTATACATTGATAATAATAAATAGCCTTAACATAGGGCTAGTTTTGATGTCAAATAAGCAAGCCCTCATATGTTTGGCCATGCGGACTGTCTATGTTGGCTGTCAAACTCAGTAATGGCGGGCGGAATCCAACACGCGCTGTCGTCGTGATGTCATTGCATGTGTCATTACGTGCGCTACGCACAAGCACGTTCATTCATAAAATATAGTAACCAAGTACTCCCGCCCTCAATCATACAACAATTAGGCTCACTTAATGTATATTCATCTAGCAGTTTTATTGTTTATGCAAACATGGCAACTTCATTACTGAAGAGAATGGCCATCAAATATCACCAAACTTGACTCAGGCATAGAATAAAACCCCACCTTTTCAAATATCTGATCAGCTTGGCCGTATTTGTGATGGTCACTGCCCAATCAACCACTGAACATAATTAACGGCATTGATTAACCCCATATCATTGTGACCGGGTAAACTCAGGCCCTTTCTTGGGCAGGGGGAGCACACATGCGTGGAGTATCTGGGTGTGGATAGATGACGCAGAAGGATGTGACATTGATGTCCAGTGTATATTATGATCACAACATCATGGCAACCGCCATGATCACTATAGCAAAAACCGCTACAGCAACAATAAAATGTGACTAAGTATGAGCTCTGACTTACCTCAAAGGCTGATGGCATTGGATTTGTACCAGGTTTCACAGGCACAACTTCTCCATGCAGTTCTCCATCTTAGGCTGCCAGGAAGTGGGGCCAGTAGGCCCCCAGTGAAAAGATGCTACATCTTTGTCTTCCCAGGGAGCACTACTTCACCCTGTACTAAGCCCATAGATGGAGGCATGTGGAGTGTCACTCAGTGCCATCTGGTGGCTCCTCTTGGAAACACCCAAAAGCCCTGCTCACTCACGGGGTGGCTAGGTACCTGTGGGTCTTGTATGCAAAACAATAGGAACCATGTGACGAGACCATTCGGTCACCGGTTGCATCATGGTTCTGTATATATTAGGCTATAGAGCCATTCACCAAGATATGTTAGAGGAGACGTTCCACTCAGGACACTGATATGTTGACTGCTTTTCTTGCTGACAATTGAATTGTCCCTTTATTCAAGTATGAACAGTGAGAAGGCTATCTGTGACATCATGGTAGATTCATTCTATTCATTCATAGCATTGCCACAACAATCCCTCTATGATGTGGAACAGGCAGAGTCATTGTCACAGTGATGACCGATCAACATCAGATACTTACACCTTGTGGAGATTGCCAGCCCTGTTCACAGAGCAGCAAAGTCGCAGGGGTGGGGAACCCTAGCCAGGGGTAGTGATGGTTGCAAAATTTTGAATCGCTGCTGTATAAATATGATTTTTTTTCAGTGGGTCGTCCAGCGAAGAGGAGGCGGGCCTCTGAGACTGTCGATATTGAAGATCGACTGGAGTCCCTTATTACAAGAGTTGGCGAAAAGGTGAGATTGTTAATATTGTTTATGTTCTGTATAAAATCTGTCATCCTAAGAAGCTCTCAATGGAAGAAAAAAACAAGTGTAAATGAACAAGCTGTTTGTTCGGATGGAAAAGTTCTTGGTCATTAATGATATGTGTTGATTATTGTATGAAATCATGCTATGTGAGTTCTGAGGCCATTTTCTGAATTTAGAAAATGTTTGTCAAGATGATAATGTAAAAGCTACTGGATTCAGCCTGCATTATTCAGAAGTATGGGATAAAGATCAGGTGATAATGCAGATCCGGTGAGGTATGCATGCTTTCTCAGAGTTTATTTAGATGGCAACCTCTATTATCCCGATGTGTGTATCCGAGAAGCTGCACAGCCACTGGCTGGGGTGCCCACAAAATCATATATCTGGGCTTCTTGCTGGGAAGTGCACCAAATCCAAACATATGATGTCCTACACATTCTCGAATGCTGTGTTTGCAAGTGCATCATCAGGGCTCAGCTAGCATTAGGATTAAATAGCCTTTAGCAGGTTTGGCTAAGACTGCCTTCCTAACTTTAGCCAGAAATCTGTGATTTGAGGTGAAACCCTGAACAAATTTTACATATCAACTGGATATGACATATTTGAGCTGATCTCTCAACTGAGAGATCAGCTCAAATATGTCATAGTCAGTTGATATGAGAAATTAAACAGGAATTTATCTCAAATCATAGACGTATGCCAAAGATTTAAAGGAAGCTTTAGCCAAGCTGAATAAAGGGCATTTCAACTCCGGCGGTCATAGGGTAACAATGCAATGCTCTAACCATGATTACTTTGTTAAGAAAGGTTTCGCAAACCACCTACAAAACCCACTTGAACTGTTAGAATACCTGATGAGATGTTTGTATCTGAGATACTTCACTCATATTTACACATTCCAAGCAGATTATCTCCACTGCATAATAATCAAGTAACCATTTGTGATATTCTAACAAACATTACTCGTAACCCTGAAAAAATTATCAAATGCAGATCACTCACATACTTTCACATACTAATCTTGACAAATTTGCATACATGTTAAAGTTTGTGAATTAAATGCAAACAGCTGTACTCTTATTTATCATTCTGCCTGGTGATGTCTTCTTGTCATTGCCAAAGAAAGATAGTTTCTCGCTGAAAGTGCATCAGGTATTAGGCACCAACTGCATGACTTATACACAGAGAGGCTGTCTTCCTTACCAAATTGCAGTTTCCAACCCAATCATGTTCGGATACCTACATTACCCACATGTATTTGATGTTGCCTAACAAAATCACTAACCAATTTGGAATCACAACTTTCTTACATTCACTCCATATACAGCTAACATGTGCAAGCCATGAATAACGATTTTTTTAAATACCACATTTTGTTGAATGATCGTGCCTGGAAGGATGACATAATGTTATGGTGGTACAGCTATTTGAATGGTGAATCCCACCAAATCAGCAGGAAAAAACTGCCATCTACTGGCAGTGTCAATACTAAGAAAGCGCCACATGGTGGCAAACTTGAAAAAGTCTCTTGGCTGAAGTAATGGAATCCACGACACAAGTTCACTGCTAAGGAAGTTTGATCAAAATACCGACTAATAAAGCTGATATAATATGAAACAAAGATAAAAACTGCAAATTTTCATGATTTTTAGATACTATGCCAGTGAAATATGAATTCTTGCAGATATAATTGTGTTTTATTAGTGGAATAACCTGGGTGGGATATCTCTCAGTGCCTGTCTATTTTGAATGAAATATCGAGAAGCTCGACTAATTGACCCTTTCACTACTTGATCAATTTCCAGCCATGTGGCTTCTTTATCAATTCGCAGCTCATGATAGCCAGCTATGAATTGATGAAATAAGGCCAGATGGGTTTTTTTCAACGACAGTTAGGTTTTTGTTTCATTCATATTGGAATACTAGAAGCCTTCTGATTGGACCTGAAAGGCACAATATCCAAGGGTGATTCAGGGGTTTTCGCAGTGAAAGTGTTTACCCTTTCACTCACAAAACCCTGAATTGCCCCTGCATGTTATGTCTTTCAAGTCTGACTGG
>JAUOBU010981982.1:0-15390 GCA_032360585.1 Nereis procera
CGACGACGACGACGACGACGACGACGACGACGACGACGACGACGACGACGACGACGACGACGACGACGACGACAACGGCGACAACGGCGACAACGACGACAACGACAACGACAACGACGACGACAACAAGGACGACAACAAGGACGACAACAACAAAAACAACAATAATGATAACAACAACAACAATAATGATAACAACAACAACGATAATGATAACAACAAGGGTCACAAGAGGTCAGATGGGAGGAATGATGAACCTATTGATGAACATAGATGTGCAAAACTTAAATTAAGTCATGTATTATCACGCAATAATCAGATTGATATATCCCTGTGTCAGGCAAATGTTGCAGAGTTGTAGTAGTAGTAGTAGCAATAGCAGTAGTAGATCTGTCCCTTCATATATTTCCAAATCTTTCATCTGGAGATACTGGTAATGTGGATCTTCAATCACATCGTGGGGATGTCCTATGGAGTTTGCTGGGAACCCAACTCATGCGAGTTAGCTTGACTATTTCAGCAATTCCCAAGTCATGCTAGTCAGCATGTCTATTTCATCAATTCCCAGCTCATGCCAGTGAGCTTGGCTATTTCATCAATTCCCAGCTCATGCTAGTGAGCTTGGCTATTTTATCCATTCCTAGCTAATGCTGAGTGTGGCTTTTTTAAACAATACCCAGCAAAGACAGGACGTTCATATGACATCTCCATGACATCATGGACATCGCCTTTACATCAATGATGTCGTCTGGATGTCCTATGAATGTCTTGTGTTTGATGGGTACCCAACTCATGCTAGTCAGCTTAGATATTTAATTAATTGATTCCAAGCTAATGCTAGTGAGCACGGCTATTTCATCAATTCCCAGCTCAGGCCAGTGAGCATGGCTATTTCATCAATTTCCAGCTCATGCTATCGAGCTTGGCTATTTCATCAATTCCCAGCTAATGCTAGTGAGCACAGCTATTCCATCAATTCTCAGCTCATTCTAGTATGATTGGCTATTTTATCAATTCCCAGCTCATGCTGAGTGTGGCTCTTCTAATCAATACCCAGCAAAGACAAGATGTACATACGACATCTCCATGACATCATGGATGTCACCTCGACGTCAATGATGTCATCAGTATGTCCTATGAATGTCTTGTATTTGCTGGGTAATCAACTGATGCTAATCAGCTTGGCTATTTCATCAGTTGCCAGCTCATGCCAGTGAGCATGGCTATTTCTTCAATCGCTAGGTCATGCTAGTGAACATAGCTATTTCCTCAATTCCCAGCCCATGCTAGTGAGCATGGCAATTTCCTCAATTCCCAGTTCTTTCAAGTAAGATTGGCTATTTCATCAATTCCCAGTTCATTCTAGTAAGATTGGCTATTTCATCAATTCCCAGTTCATTCTGGTAAGATTGGCTATTTCATCAATTCCCAGTTCATTCCAGTAAGATTGGCTATTTCATCAATTCCCAGTTCATTCTAGTAAGATTGGCTATCTCATCAATTCCGAGTTCATTCCAGTAAGATTGGCTATTTTATCAATTTCCAGCTCATGCTATTGAGCTTGGCTATTCATAAATTCCAAGGTCATGCTAGTCAGCATGGCTATTTCATCAAATCCCATTTCATTTCAGTAAGATTGTTCTATCACATCAATTTCCAGCACATGCTATTAAGATTGGCTATTTCATCAATTCCTTGCTCATGCTATTGAGCTTGGCTATTCCATAAATTCCCAGATCATGCTAGTGAGCTTGGCTATTTCATCAATTCCCAGCTCATGCTATTGAGCTTGTCTATTTCATCAATTCCCAGCTCATGCTGAGTGTGCTTTTTTTCATCAATACCCAGCAAACACAAGACGTCCATAGGAAATACCCAGGTCATCATGGATGTCGTCTTGACATGAATGACATGGTGGATGTCAAAGAAATCGTGGGGATGTCCTGAGGATGTCTCGTTTTTGCAGGGTATCACACCACACTAGTCGGCTTGGCTATCCCATCAATTCCCAGCTCATGCCAGTGAGCATGGCTATTTCATCAATTCTCATCTCATGCTAGTGAGCTTGGCTTTTTCATCAATACCAAACTCATGCTAGTGAACTTGGCTATTTCAGCCATTGCCAGCTCATGCTATTGAGTATGGCTATTTCCTCAATTCCCAGTTCATTTTAGTAAGATAAGATATGTCATCAATTCCCAGTTCATTCAAGTAAGATTGGCTATTTCAGCAATTTCCAGTTCATTTCAGTAAGATTAGCGATTTCATCGATTCCCAGTTCATTCCAGTAGAATTGGCTTTTTCATCAATTCCCAGTTCATTCCAGTAAGATTGGCTATTTTGTCAATTTCCAGCTCATGCTATTGAGCTTTGCTATTCATAAATTCCCAGCTCATGCTAGTGAGCTTGGCTATTTCATCAATTCCCAGCTCATGCTTGTCAGCATGGCTATTTCATCAATTCCCAGCTCATTTTGGTGAGATTGTTCTATCACATCAATTTCCAGCTCATGCTATTAAGCTTGGATATTTCATCAATTCCCAGCTCATGCTATTGAGCTTGGCTATTCCATAAATTCCCAGATCATGCTATTGAGCTTGGCTATCCCATCAATTCTCAGCTCATGCTGAGTGTGGCTTTTTTATCAATACCCAGCAAACACAAGACGTCCATAGGAAATACCAACGACATCATGGATGTCGTCTTGACAAGAATGACATGGTGGATGTCAATGAAATCGCAGGGACGTCCTATGGATGTCTCGTGTTTGCTGGGTACCACACCACACTAGTCAGCTTGGCTATTCCATCAATTCCCAGCTCATGCCAGTGAGCATGGCTATTTCATCAATTCTCAGCTCATGCTAGTGAGCTTGGATCTTTCATCAATACCAAATTCATGCTAGTGAGCTTGGCTATTTCAGCCATTGCAAGCACATCCTAGTGAGCATGGCTATTTCATCCATTCCCAGCTCATGCTATTGAGCTCAGCTATTTCATCAATTCAAGCTCAAGCTATTGAGCTTGGCTATTTTATCAATTCTCAGCTCATGCTAGTGAGCACAGCTTTTTCATCAATCTCCAGGTCATGCTACTGAGCTTAGCGACTCCATCAATTCCCAGCTCAGTCTAGTGAGCTTGGTTATTTCATCAATTTACAGGTCATGCAATTGGTCTTGGCCTTGTCATCGATTCCCAGCTCATGCTAGTGAGCTTGGCTATTTCATCTGTTCCCAGGTCTTGGTAGTGAGTCAGGCTTTCTCATCAATTGCAAGCTAATGCTAATGTGCATGGCTATTTCATCAATTCCCAGCTCAGGCTAGTGAGCATGGTTTTTCATCAATTCCCAGCTCATGCTATTTAGCTTAGCTAGTTCATCAATTCCCAGCTACTGCTAGTGAGCACAGCTATTCCATCAATTCTCAGCTCATTCTAGTTAGATTGGCTATTTCATCTATTCCCAGCTCATGCTGAGTGTGGCTCTTTTAATCAATACTCAGCAAAAACAAGATGTTCATACGACATCTCCATGACATCATGGATGTCGCCTCGACATCAATGATGTCATCTGGATGTCCTATGAATGTCTTGTGTTTGCTGGGTAATCAACTGATGCTAATCAGCTTGGCTATTCCATCAATTGCCAGCTCATGCCAGTGAGCATGGCTATTTCATCAATTTCCAGCCCATGCTAGTGAGCATGGCTATCACATCAATTCCCAGTTCATTCTGGTAAGATTGGCTATTACATCAATTCCCAGTTCATTCTAGTAAGATTGGCTATTTCATCAATTCCCAGTCCATTCTAGTAAGATTGGCTATTTCATCAATTTCAAGTTCATTCTAGTAAGCTTGGCTATTTCATCAATTCCCAGCTCATGCTATTGAGCTTGGCTCTACCATCAATTCCCAGCTCAAGGTAGTGAGCTTGGCTATTTCAGCAATTCCCAGTTCATTCTAGTATGTTTGGCCATTTCATCAATTCCCAGGTTATGCTAGTGAGCTTGGCTTTTTCATCAATTCCCAGCTCATGCTAGTGAGCATGGCTTTTTCATCAATTCCCAGCTCATGCTAGTGAGCATGGCTATTTCATCAATTCCCAGTTCATTCTAGAGAGAGTGGCTATTTAATCAATTTCCAGCTCATGCTATTGAGCTTGGCTATTGCATTAATTCCCAGCTCATGATATTGAACTTGGCTATTTCATAAATTCCCAGCTCATGCTATTGAGCTTGGCTATTCCATCAATTCCCAGCTCATGCTAGTGAGCTTGGCTATTTCAGCAATTCCCAGTTCATTCTAGTAAGATTGGCCATTTCATCAATTCCCAGGTTATGCTAGTGAGCTTGGCTATTTCATCAATACCCAGCTCATGCTAGTCAGCATGGCCATTTCATCAATTCCCAGCTCATGCTATTTAGCTTGGCTATTTTATCAATTCCCAGCTCATGCTGAGTGTTGCATTTTAAGGACAGCATAGATTGAGCGGAGCTAGTCCTTTTCATCAGTGGAAAGAGATTCTCAAAAGTGGAGAAAACGGTGTCTTATATCTGGCAGTGAAATGATCAGGGAGTAGCAGGCCAAATGAATCCAAATAAACAGCATGCATTGTTCATTTTTGGCAGACACATTGAGAAAAATGTGTTTTTTTCCATGCTAGGTCAAATTATTGAAATATTTTGCATCTGATATATATATATATATATATATAAACCTCAGTTATTGTTCCAAACTATTCCTCCCAAAAACTATGATCTTGCCAGTTGAGGGTTCAAATCAACCCTTACCTCCCTCGTCCGGTCAGTAGGCACATTTCATATACATCATACTGCTTATTTACATTAGATATGTTAAACAATCAGACACCCAACATGCATTGGTGAAATGATCCCTTTGATTTGAGCCCTTGCAGCTGTTTATATCAGGCCGTCTTATACAAACACGGAGGTGTTTTCCCAACTCCCAACCCCAGGGAGATAAATTTCCAAGAGAGTAACCCTATTCCATGTCTTGCCAAGCTCTATTGTAATCATATTCCCAAAATAACTCCATGCATTTTGAATTTAGAAGCCACTGACTGATCTGAATTGTCTGTGAAATTCTGATCATTTTGAGTGGTAACTCAATAGGTTTATCCTCAATAATTCTTACTGTACCTATTCTATACCATTTTAATATAATCTGTCTGATCATTAACCCTCTCACTGCTGAAGCTAGTTCCATCCATGTGGTCGTTTCATCAATTCACAGCTCATACTGATGAGCCGTGAACTGATAAAATAGCTGCATGATCAGATCTTATTCTTGACTGGAGTTTGTTTTTGTTTTATCTGAATCGGACATTTAGAAGCCTCCCAATTGAAATTACAAGACACAATATCCATGGGTGATTTGGGGTTATTGTAGTGAAAGGGTTACGATGATTCCTTCATGCATAGGTCTGCCAAATTCTGTATTAATTTGAGAAATTTGATGAAATTGTCAAATGGATGAACATTGATATGGTTATGAAACAATTCAATTGATACTGATGGACTATGCCTCTATTGGACTTGGCTCTGACCCTTCACATTCCTCATTCAGTGCATTTGTGTAAGTTCCTGCTGTCCTTTTGAGGCATACAGGCCTAGTTGATCAATACCCAGCGAACACAAGATGTCCATAGGACATACCCACGACATCATGGACGTTGCCTTGACATCAATGATATGGTGGATATCAATGAAATCATGGGGACGTCCTATGGATGTCTCTCGTATGCTGGGTACCACACTACGCTAGTCAGCTTGGCTATTCCATCAATTCCCAGCTCATGCCAGTGAGCATGACTATTTCATCAATTCCCAGCTCATGCTAGTGAGCATGGCTATTTCATCAATACCAAACACATGCTAATGATCTTGGCTATTTCAGCCATTCCCAGCTCATGCTAGTGAGCTTGGCTATTTCTTGGATGTCGCCTCGACGTCAATGATGTCGTCTGAATGTCCTATGAATGTCTTGTGTTTGCTTGGTAATCAACTCATACTAATCAGCTTGGCTATTCCATCAATTGCCAGCTCATGCCAGTGAGCATGGCAATTTCATCAATTGCTAGGTCATGCTAGTGAACATAGCTAATTCATCAATTCCAAGCTCATGCGAGTGAGCATGGCTATTCCTCAATTCCCAGTTCATTCTAGTAAGATTGGCTATTTCATCAATTCCCAGTCCATTCTAGTAAAATTGGCTATTTCATCAATTCCCAGTTCATTATAGTAAGATTGGCTTTTTCATCAATTGCCAGCTCATGCTATTAAGCTTGGCTATTTCATGAGTTCCCAGCTCATGCTATTGTGCTTGGCTATTTTATCAATTCCCAGCTCATACTATTGAGCTCGGCTATTTCATGAATTCCCAGATCATGCTAGTGAGCTAGGCTAATTTCATCGATTTCCAGCTCATGCCAGTGAGCTTGGCCATTTCATCAATTCCAAGTTTATTCTAGAAAGATTGGCTATTTCATCAATTCCCAGGTTATGCTAGTGAGCTTGGCTATTTCATCAATACCCAGCTCATGCTAGTGAGTATGGCTATTTCATCAATTCCTAGCTCAAGCTAGTGAGTATGGCTATTTCATCAATTCCTAGCTCAAGCTAGTGAGCTTGGCTAATTCATCAATTCTCAGCTCATGCTGTGTGTGGCTTTTTCATCAATACCCAGCAAACACAAGACGTCCATAGGACATACCCACGACATCATGGACATCGCCTTGACATCAATGACATGGTGGATGTCAATGAAATCGTGGGGATGTCCTATAGATGTCTCTTGTTTGCTGGGTACAACAGCACGCTACTCAGCTTGGCTATTCCATCAATTCCCAGCTCATGCCAGTGAGCATGACTATTTCATCAATTCCCAGCTCATGCTAGTGAGCTTGGCTATTTCATCAATACCAAACTCATGCTAGTGAGCTTGGCTGTTTCATCCATTCCCAGCTCATGCTAGTGAGCTTGGCTATTTCATCAATACCAAACTCATGCTAGTGGGATTGGCTATTTCATCCATTCCCAGCTCATACTATTGAGCTCGGCTATTTCATCAATTCAAGCCCATGCTATTGAGCTTGGCTTTTTTCATCAATTTCCAGGTCATGCTATTGAGCTTGGCCTTTTCATCAATTCCCAGCTCAAGCTGGTGAGCTTGGCTTTCTCATCAATTCCAAGCTAATGCTAGTGAGCACGGCTGAGTGTGGCTCTTTCAATCAATAACCAGCAAAGACAAGATGTTCATACAACATCTCCACAACATCATGGATGTTGCCTCAACGTCAATGATGTCGTCCGGATGTCCTATGAATATCTTGTGTTTGCTGGGTAATCAACTCATCCTAATAAGCTTGGCTATTCCATCAATTGCCAGCTCATGCCAGTGAGCATGGCTATTCCATCAATTGCCAGCTCATGCCAGTGAGCATGGCTATTTCATCAATTGCCAGGTCATGCTAGTGAACATAGCTATTTCATCAATTCCAAGCTCATGCTAGTGAGCATGGCTATTTCCTCAATTCCCAGTTCATTCTAGTAAGATTGGCTATTTCATCGATTCCATTTCATTCTAGTAAGATTGGCTATTTCATCAATTCCCAGTTCATTCTAGTAAGATTGGCTAATTCACCAGTTTCCAGCTCATGCTATTAAGCTTGGCTATTTCATCAATTCCCAGTTCATTCTAGTGAGAGTGGTTATTTCATCGATTCCCAGGTTATGCTAGTGAGCCTGGCTATTTCATCAATACCCAGCTCATGCTGGTCAGCTCGGCTATTACATCTATTCCCAGTCCATGCTAGTCAGCTTGGCGATTTTGTCCATTCCTAGCTCCTGCTAGTCAGCTTGGCTATTCCATAATTCCCAGCTCATGCTAGTGAGTTAGGCTTTTTATCCAGTATCTGATTCAGAAATTGACTCTGAGGGAGGAATGCCCTATTTCCTGAAATAAATGGTGTTTCATAAAAATGAATAGGTGTGCACAATTGCGCCAATATTATAGCTTTATTAGCATTATTTTGTGTGCCTGTCAGGGGAGTATTCTGATGTTGCAGGGATAACAGGATGTTATTGTCAAGGAAATGGGTGAGAAACCCATTGGTGATCTTGCAGAGTGCGAGACTCCTGTTTACCTTCTAAGTCATCTGGGATTTCGAAGAGGACATTGAATGACCTGAGAGGTCAAGTTGTCTATATGTTACCTTGAACAAAGGTATATAACTGTGTGATGACCGCTCAGAACATTGCCTAATTGTTACCTACAACAAAGGTAGAACACTGGGTAATGATCACTATTTGATCAATCAGAATTCTGACAATTTGTTACCTAGAACAAAGGTAGAATACTGTGTGATGGTCATTGTTCGATCAATCGGAACACTGCATGTGTGTTTTCTAGATCAAAGGTAGAACACTGCATGATTTTCACTATTCCATAGCTCAGAACACTGCTTATATGATCAGAGTTGCATGCACATTTCTGATGAATTATCTATGTTGTGTATCTAATGTCCGATCCACTGAGTTTTGTCAGATTCTCTGAGGTTAAGATTCAGACAAAAGCAACTTGATTTTTTTTTATTTTTGTAAGAGTAAGGAGATGCATCTCGAAATGATAATAATATAACATGATGTTCTCGATCTAAGATTCCACCATTCCATTCTTATGTTTCCAATATCAAATTTTTTGTTATTGAAAGGTGCATTCTCAATAGATTTTATTGTTCATTTGCTTATGAGTTTGCAGGGCAATCACACTTGAGAAAAAAGGGCTATGTTATAATGTTTTGGACTAATCTGCATATTGTGGAGAGATCATTTGTTATCAGTATCATTGATGTTGGGGTTTGAGAAATAATAGTACATTGATGAGTGTAGAATATTGATGTTCTGGGTGACAGAAGGGTATTTCTAAATTCATTCAAGAATATTGGAAATAGCAGACCTCACTGATGAAAAATGGGTACTGTCTCATGGCTGCAGACAATATATGAAACTTTTGCAGTGGATTTCAGTCAAGGAAATGAATTTTTGTTGACGCTGATGTTTAAGGCGACATATGGATGTTGTCCACTGACAGAAAGACTACCAGAGGTAAATTTACAATTTGATCACAGCCATCTTGAATGTGTTGCCTGACAGATGGACATGTTATCTTCGACGCAGAACATGCAATAATTGTCTCAATGTCAGAGTGTGCTTCCGCTCATCACTGGAATAGTTGTGTTGAACAAATTATGCAGAATGAGAATTAGACAGGCTTTATTGCTCAATGGTGCAGTTTAAGTTCATTTACATCCATTCATAGGCTACAATGCCAGACCTTGTCTTTCTATGGAGTGCATTTTAGGGAGACTCTAATGTGTGATTGTTTGGGGTGACAGAAGGGTATTGCTAAATCACATCATGATCATCGGGAATAACAGACCTCAATGGTGGAGAATGTGGATAGGCTAGACATTGCAAATAATATCTTAAACTATGCAGTAAATTCTTAGATCAGGGAGATGTGTTTCAAATGTTTTCACCGTTACTGAATTTAGTATAGCTGCATCAGTCCTGGCAGGTACTCTATTGCTGGCATATGTAATATGCTATTTCATTCGAGAATGGTGTTGAAGGAACAAAATACACCAATCATCAATGGCAAATCAGGTCGAAAATGTCTAATATTCATTTTTATATTGAGTAGACCACAACCCCTCTACACAGATATTTCAGGTTTATTCTGGGGTTGTGGTTTCTGGCAAGGGTGTATGAATTTTTCGGTTTCAAGATATGGTAAATTCATCTGAGAAGGATTCAAAGCTGTGCTGACCTTGTTGGTCATGAATTGTAAATTTTTGAACATTCAGAATAATCTCTCTATAATAAACCTTGCATGCACATTTTTGGTGAGTTATCTATCTTGTGTTTTTTATGTCCTATCAACACAGTTCCGTCAGATTCTCTTAGGTTACTATTTGGATAGAACCAACACGGTATCGTTTGTTTTGTAAGAGTAAGATGATGCACACTGAATGGATCATAATATATGATTATATTCTGTATCAAATATTCCGACATATCATCTTTTCGTTCGCAATGTCAGACCCTTTGTTCTCCACAGGTGCATTCTTTGGAGACTCTATTGTTTATCTGTTGATATGTTTGAGGGCAATCATACTGGAAAGGAAAGGGCTATGTTATGATATTCTGGTGTTATTTGTCTGCATATTGTTGAAAGATCACTTGTCATCAGTATCATTGATGTCAGGGTTTGAAAAATCATAGTACATTGATAAGTGGTTTAGTTGTTGCTTTGGGTGACAGAAGGGTATTTCTCAATGGATTGTAGAATATTCAAAATAGCAGAGTTCACCAATAGTAAATGAGTACTGTATCATGGCTGCATGGAATATATGAAATTTTAGCAGTTGATATTCATTTGAGGGAGTTGTGTTCCACATTAACATCGTTATTGGTTGTGTAATGGTGTTTGAAAAAATGTTCCATTCAATGATGAATGAATGAAGCACAAAGAATGCCCACACTTGCTTTCGGCTCTGGTTATACCATCTGAAAACCAAGTCCACAAGGCCCTGTAGGGTTTGCACAAGTCTAGGATTCAAATTGCACTGATTATCCTTGAAGCTGATGTTTTGGGCGACATATGGGTATTGTCCACTGACCAAAAGACTGCAGGAGATAAATTCACAATTCAATCACATCGATCTTGAATGTGTTACATGGCAGATGGACATGTTATCATCGATGCAGAACATGCAATAATTGTCTCAGTATCAGATTGTGCTTATGCTCCTCACTGAAACAGTTATATTGAACAAATTGTGTAGAATGAGAATTGGACAGGCCTTACTGCTCAGTGATAATGTTTATGTTCATGTAAATCCATTCATCATCTGCAATGCTAGACCATATGTTTCCATGGAGTGCATTTTCAGGAGACACTGATGTTTGTAGGGTAATAAGTGCGGGGAACCTTTATTGGAAAGATTAGGGCACTCATCAATGTGGGAGGTAATGTTTCGGGTGACAGAATGGTATTAATCAATGACATCAAGATAATTGGAAATAACAAACCTCAATGATGGGGAATGATTATAGGCTGGTCACTGCAAATAATAACTCGGACTTTGCAGTACATGTTAAGATCAGGGAGATGTGTTCACATCGTTACTGAATCCATTATAGCTGCATCAGCCCTGACAGGAATTCCATTCCTGGCATACGTAATAAGCTGTTTCATTCGGCAATGGTGTTAAAGGAACAAAATACACCAATCATCAATGGAAAATCGGGTCAAAAATGCCTAATGGTCATTCATATATTGAGTAGGCCACACCCCTTCTACACAGATATCTCATGTTCATTTTGGGATTGTGGTTTTTTGTGAGGAAGTATGAATCTTTTGGTTTCATGATATGGTATATCATCCGGGAAGGATTCAAAGCTGTGCTGATTTTGTTGGTCATGGATTGTAAATTTTTGAACATTCAGAATAGTCTCTATGATGAGTGTTGGAAGAACATTTCTTATGAATTATCTATGTTGTGTTTTTTCATGTCCTATCAACTCAATTCTGTCAGATTCTATGAGGTCAAGATTTGGACAAAAGCAAAAGTGTATTATTTGTTTGTTGTAAGAGTAGTGTACTACACACTGAAAGCATCATTTGTCTATATATTGTTGAAAGGTCACTTGTCATTGGTATTGTTGCCATCAGGGTTTCAGAAATCACAGTACAATGATAAGTGAAGGAGTTGATGTTTTGGGTGACAGAAGGGCATTCTTCAATTGATTCGAAAATACTAGAAATGACAGACCTCGTCAATCAGAAATTGGTATTGTCTCATGACTGCAGAGAATATATGAAACTTTTGCAGCTGGTATTCAGTTGAGGGTATTGTTTTTTTTTATATTTTTCACTGAATCCATTCTCGATTCATTAAGCCTGGCAGGTATTCTATTCTGCCATATGTAACAGGTTGTGTAATAGTGTTGGTGGAAATACTTCATTCAATGATGGATGAATGTAGCACGAAGAAAGCCCATGCTTGCTTTTGGCACTGGTTATGCCATCTGAAAACCAAACCTGCATGGTCATCACCAGGCCCCTTCAGGGTTTGCACAAGTCCATATTTCTGATTGCATTGATTATTATTGAGGCTGATGTTCCGGGCGACATATGGATATTGTCCACTAATGGAAAGGATGCAGTGGATAAAATCACAATTTGGTGTTTTAATGTCTTGAGTGACAGATGGACATGTTACCATTGTGTTGAACAAATTGTGTAGAATTAGAACTGGACAGGCCTTACGGCTCGATGATGCAGTTTGAGTTTATGAACATCCATTCATCATCTACAATGCCATACCTTGTGTTTCACGGAGTGCATTTCAGGGAGCCTCTATTGTTTATTGTGTAATAAGTTTGGGGAACATTCGCTGGAGAGGATTAAAACACTTATCAATGTAGGAGTGATTGGTTGAGGCGACAGAAGGGTATTGATCAATCACATCATGATCATTGGGAATAACAAACTTCAATGGTGGAGCATGAGTATAGTCTAGTCGCTGCAAATAATATCTTAAATTTTGCAGTAAATTTCTTGATCAGGGAGATGTTTTACAAATGTTTACATTGTTACTGAATCTATTATAGCTGCATCAGCCCTGGCAGGTACTCTTTTTCTGGCATATGTAATAGGCTGTTTCATACGGGAATGGTGTTGAAGGAACAAAATACACCAATCATCGATGGCAAATCAGGTCGAAAATGTCTATTGGTCATTCATATATTGAGTAGACCCCAACCCTTCTACACAGATATCTCATGTTCATTCTGGGATTGTGGTTTTGTGTGAGGTTGTATGAATGTTTTGTTTTCAAGACATGGTAAATCATCCTGGAAGTATCCAAAGCTGTGCTGACTTCGTTGGTCATGAATTGTAAATTCTTGAACATTCAGAATAATCTCTCTATGATGAGAGTTGCATGCACATTTCTGGTGAGTTATCTATATTGTGTTTTTCATGTCCTATCAACTGAGTTCAGTCAGATTCTCTGACTTTACGATTTAGATAGAACCAACAGGGTATTTTTAGATTTTTAAGAGAAGGGTAATGCACACTGAATATATCATAATATATGGTTATATATTGTATCACAAATATGCACATTTCATTCTTTCGTTTGCAATGTCAGACCTTTTGTTCTGATAAGTTTGAGGGCAATCATACTGAAAGGAATAGGGCTGTCATAATATTCTGGTTTTATTTGTCCACATATTGTTGAAAGATCACTCGTCATCAGTATCATTGATCTCGGGGCTTGAGAAATCATAGTACATTGATAAGTGGTTTTGTTGTTGTTTTGGGTGACAGAAGGGTATGTCTCAATGGATTGTAGAATATTGGGAATAGCAGTGCTCACCAATGGTAAATGAGTACTGCCTCATGACTGCAGGGAATATATGGAACTTTTGCAGTTGATATTCATTTCAGGGAGTTGTGTTTTCTATTTTTAAATTGTTATTGGTTGTGAAATGGTGTTGAGAAGAAATGTGCTATTCAATGATGAATGAATGAAGCACAGAGAATGCCCACACTTGTTTTTGGCTCTGGTTATACCATCTGAAAACCAAGTCCACATGGCCATCACCAGGCCCTGTGGGGTTTGCACAAGTCTAGGATTCAAATTGCATTGATATACCTTGGAGCTGGTGTTTTGGGTGACATATGGGTATTGTCCACTGGCCCAAAGAATGCTGTAAATATTTAAATCAGGGAGATGTGTTTCAAATGTTTACATCATTACTGAATCTATCATATCCTCATCAGCCCTGGCAGGTACTCTTTTTCTGGCATGTGTGATAGGCTGTTTTATTCAGGAACAGTGTTGAAGGAACAAAATACACCAATCATCAATGGCACATCAGGTCGAAAATGTTTAATGGTCATTTTTATATTGAGTAGACCACAACATTTTACACAGATATCTCAGGTTCATTCTGGGGTTGTGGTTTTTGGGGAGGGTGTATGAATGTTTCGGTTTCAAGATATGGTTAATTCATCCTGGAAGGATTCAAAGCTGTGCTGACCTCGTTGGTAATGAGTTGTGAATTTTTTTTACATTCAAAATAATCTCTCTATAATGAGAGTTGGAAGCACATTTTTGGTCAGTTATCTATGTTGTGTTTTTCATGTCCTATCGACTGAGTTCTTTCAGATTCTCTGAGGTTACGATTCAGATAGAACCAACAGGGTATTGTTTGTGTTGTATGAGTAGAGTGATGCACACTGAATGAATCATAATATATGGTTATATTCTGTTTCAAATATACTGACATTTCATGCTTTCATTTGCAATATCAAACCCTTTGTTCCCGAGAGGTGCATTCTATGTAGATCCTATTGTTTATCTGCTGATAAGTTTGAGGGCAATCATACTGGAAGGTATAGGGCTATGTTATAATGTTCTGCTTTTATTTGTCTGCATATTGTTGAAGATCACTTGTCATCAGTATCATTGATCTCAGGGCTTGAGAAATCATAGTACATTGACAAATGGTTTAGCTGTTGTTTTGGGTGACAGAAAGGAATTTCTCAATGGATTGTAGAATATTGGAAATAGCAGAGTTCACCTACGGTAAATGGGTACTGTCTCATGGCTGCAAGGAATATATGGAACTTTTGCAGTTGATATTCATTTCAGGGAGTTGTGTTTTTTATTTTTACATCGTTACTGATTGTGTAATGGTGTAATGATGAATGAATGAAGCACAAAGAATGCCCACACTTGCTTTTGGCTCTGGTTATACCATCTGAAAACCAGGTCCATATGGCCCTCACCAGGCCCTGTGGGGTTTGCACAAGTCTGGGATTTAAATTCCATTGATAATCGTTGAGGCTGATGTTTTGGGTGACATATGGGTAATGTCCACTGACCGAAAGACTGCAGGAGATAAATTCACAATTCAATCACAGCCATCTTGAATGTGTTACATGAGAGATGGACATGTTATCATCGATGCAGAACATGCAATAATTGTCTCAGTATCAGATTGTGCTTATGCTCCTCACTGGAACAGTTATATTGAACACATTGTGTAGAATGAGAATTGGACAGACCTTTCTGCTCAATGATAAAGTTTATGTTCATGTACATCCATTCATCATCTGCAATGCCAGACCATATCTTTCCCCCACACCCATTCACCACCACCATACCTGACCCCACCCCATCCACAAGTGCCCCATCTTCTCCACCCAGCCAAACTCAGTCATTCCAACTCTACCTCAATCGAGCCAACCGGATGGAAAGATGAGTTTTAGCAGGTGTTTTAGACATATAAATGCT
>JAUOBU011004201.1:0-15084 GCA_032360585.1 Nereis procera
AGCATCTGGTCAGCCACTAATCAGGTCAGCGGGTCAAATGGCAGATAAACTAAACAGCCCCCTTCCCAACTGCCGTGCATCATTATATCACGTGGACATCTGTACACCGACACATTTCCCCTTTACTACTGGATCACACAACGTTACCACAGCATTGTATGCTAGTTGTGATGATTATTGACAGATGGACAAGGGCGAGCCACTGATTCCAAACCAGCAATTGCCTCAATATATTTATGAGTTCAGAAATCATGACTGAAATCATGCTTCATAATAGTATGTGTTGTCCTAGTCATACTACTCACAGTCGTACGTTGTCAACTTACGGATCGGATTTGCACATCAGCCATGGGAGAAAAAGACAGGCAAAAACAATTAATTATGTGAAACATAGACAGATGGATTAGCGCAATGATATCGCTGGTAGAACCACTTGGTCATATTGCTATTTAGCCAAATGTAAATTTGGCTAAGCTAGCCCTCATCATACCGCAAACCATCTGAAAAACATGGATTGAATTGTGAGTATTCTTTGGTTATATCATCTCGAGATCTGACCTGGATCGGTAGATTATTCTACGTTTTTTGACTAATCAGAGAAAATCTCCTTATACCAATGGTAGTTCTCACACGGGGGCGCTAAAATATGAGGTAAATGATTCTCTGGTTTCATTATCATGCCATTACTGACTGATGTCAGCAGTTCAGTCAAGGATGATGATAGCTTGTCACTCGGGCCATTATGAGTTATCGAGACAAGATGTAAATCTCTATGTTCACTCAATCTTCAGTAGCGAGTCTCAGAGCCTGCTCGCGTACTGCCGAAATGTGTATTCTTGGTACACTCATTCCTGACTGAGCTTCATTCCTGACTGAGGTGACTTCTATCACTTCTCCTGGACTCAAAAATTAAATACTGACACAATATATTGTCAACAATACTTTAAGAAATCATATAATATGGATGGTTAAGGGTGCCCAACAGAGGTGTCAAAATGGATTATTGAGCCATTGACGGGCATGAACAGGGATTAGCGGGGGGTGTTAATACTGGCATAACATGTATAAAGTGAATCAGAGAAATGTATGGAGATCCCTCAACATCATAAATATTGTGAAAGGCACTGAAGTTATCTTCTATTGAAAATAAAATTGATGCTCTATCATGTTAGGTTATCGAAATATTTGCAAAAACATGATTTTTCATCATTTCTGTGACCGGGTGAAACAACCAGGCAATTGTGCCCATTTTTCCCTATTTGTTGACATATAGACCCTCAAATAAATTTCTAAATCTTTCTATTTCTTGTTTTATGCAATCTATGGTCTCATCTCTTGTGATATGAGGGTTGGAATCTCGCTTCTCGGCCATGTAACAAGGAAATAATGACAGTATATCTGTTCACCAGAAATACCTCAAAATACCACACATAACTGGTCATAACTTCGAGAATATTTATCCATTTCACTTGACTTTTGTTCTGTTTACTTAGTTGTGCCAAGGTCTATCAGGTAGGCTCACATCGTGTCAGTTTGCAGCGATATGTATTTTTAGCCTGATCTGGCTATCTCAAGATGTCTAAGTCTGACATACTGAAGTACTTGAAGCTCATGTTGGTCTTTACTTGTTCATTGTCATGGATGATATTCCGATCAGGCTGTGCTTGTGGTGGCTGCCAAATAGCATCGACATAGAATGTTTCCAATGTAATCAACATCAAGTATGAAAGGCAATGGTCTAATGGTTGAGACCTGGGGAACTTCTCTTTCAGATGAGATATTCCTATCGATTAGAGTTATTTGTCTTCAACCAGTGAAAAATTGCCTAAACCAATCAAAATCCATGCCTCAGCTTGTTCAATAGGCGGTCATGATTTGCCATTTTGAACGCCTTTTTGAAATATAAATTTGAAATTACTACAGCTGTGGAGTTTTCTTCATCAATCTCGCAAAAAATCTTGTCAGTGAAAGTCAGAGGCGCTGTCTTAGTAATTTTTTTCTGAAGCTGGCATTTATTCAAAATACAATCAATAATTGAAAAGCTGTAATAAAGGCCTTGGTCAACTTTTTCAGGGTTTTTCAGCCACTGTGGTGATATAGAATTTGTAGATATCTGGGCGTTTTGATACATCGATTTCCCCTTCTAGCTCAGCAATATTGCACAGTTTAGTGTGAGTGCCAAGGAGCTCAGTGATGGCTTTCCACATCTGATTTGAGCCACCTTTGTTGTCAACGATCTTATCTCTGGAACAACACTTGTTCAATGTTTCAGCATGGATGTTTGTTTTCAGATTTCTAAGTTGGTGTGCTCTGAGGACATCGTTAGCAATGCTAGAATTCCGAGCCAGCTTCGCTGCATCTCTGTATTCATGCTCCAAAGAGATATATTCATTGCACAACCATGGGGCTTTATCAGCTCTTATGTTCATACTCTTCCATGGAGCAAATTCATTTGAAATCTCAACAAATATTTCAAATATTTCAAACATTCGAACCAAACATCGAAACTATGATGAATATATGATAAACATCAGTCATATTTCTGCTCTGTTCATCTTTCATCGAATGAAGTTTTTTCTCCAGATAGAAGTTTCCTCCTGACTCAATTCAGCCTATTAGGGTATTGAAAGAGACATTAAGTTGAACCCAATCATCAAACAGTCAATCCCCTGAGGCACAGCACATCTCCCGTGAATTACAGCATTCGCTCATGCAGCGTTTGACATCATGGAAATACGTTAAATCGAGGATATCAAACATAATTACCCTGAGACTGCTTGAGCAGTCAGTTGTATTGTAGCCATCAAGGTCTAGATGGTTGATTAGGAGGTTGATTGTGGTTGCTGATGAGGCAGGGCTGATGAAGGCACAATACGAGCGATTGTTGTTGACGTACGACTCCGGGTAGCCGGGGGTTTCTAGTGTCTGCTCGGTAGTATTGGCTTCCCTATAGGTCGATGTTGATTCTGTACACACTGTGGGAGGCAATGTATGAAGAATGGGTTACCAAGTTCAGCCTCAAATGAGGTTACATTGTACAATTCACTATACAATACCACTGACTTTATTTTGTTCAATTACACCAAGGTTATCAGCAAATATCTCATATTGTAATGATACCACCCGATGAAGCCCTGTCAACCGTGCGAATATATATGTTAGAATGAAATATGATAGTTAATGTAGAAAGGGAAGTGGGGATTGAGATTGCCATGATGTAAGAACTGTTATCTGGAGTGACGGTACAAGTGTAGGCTTGGGATCAATGTCAAGGCCGGATTAAAGCTGGCACTAGCAGATGTCATTGACAAGTCAAGGCTGGGTAAAGTTGATGTCTAGAGTGCCAGGTGCAGAGTGAAGAGTGCGTGGCTTCCTTCTGCCAGGGGTCATGGTCTGGATATATCGGGATCATGGCCCAGGTTTGAGGCAGGACTGGGGACATGGTACATAGAACACGGTGTCAGGACAACAATTGAGGCCAACATAGATGACATGATTGAGTGACCTAGAGAGGCAGCAGCCTTGTCCTTCCAGACGAGGACACGGCCTCGACCCAGGCAAAGGGCATGACCTGGAGTAATCTAGATTGCGTCCCGATCAGGGGAAGTTCAGGGTCGGGACCTTGACCTGGGTCATGGCCTGAATTCCAGCCAGGCTATGGCCTGGATTATATTCTGGCCATGTCCTTAATCCAGAAGAGATTGTTGAGTTAGGTCATTGCCTGATCACTGCTAGGTCATGGCCTGGTTACCTCTAGGTCATGGTCTGGTGCTATCTAGGTCATGACCTGAGGCCAAGAGGTTGTTGGTACAAAAATGTTGGAGGCCAAGGCTTGCTTGAGAGAATTAGAGCAGTGACAATAGTAGACTAAAATCAGACCTGATCGAGCTTTGTCTTACACTGAGCCTTGGATTGGAGGCTTCATCCTACCTTTAGTCCGAGCCTGGCCAACCGTCATTCTCACTGGTATTGCTCGAAATATAGTGTACTTGGTGAGGAATAAAGCACTCCAAATTCTACATCTTCATGTGGACATTCTTCTTTCATTGATGACCTTGTGAATTGATCCAGTCTACGACTACCGACAAAGATCTGGGGTACTGATTCCTTCCGGTATCTCACATTGCCCCATGTCTCACTCATGACCCCCGCACAAGAGCCTGAGATATTTGGTGGACTAAATCCGGGTATTGTATTTGTGGGCTCTGTTTCCTTGAACATCATCTGGACTTGACTAATGAGATATATCTTCTTTGACAAGATAGATAATCATCAGTGTATAGTGGGTCGACAATGGATGATCATGAGTAGTCTCTGAACTCACCTTTCTATGGAACATTGACATTCAGTGTGTTTGGTATCATTTCGCAAAGTGCTGGGAATGAGAAAATGCAAGTTTGGCTAGGCTCGGAGTAAATGACAGATTGAATGATTCGGACTTAGTCTCATACGAATGATGAAATCTTTTCATTGCCTGGTTGCGTCTAGAGCCGCAACCTTATTGGACAAAACCGGTTGTGGGAAGATCAAGAAGGGTGCTTGAATCAGTGAGCTGGAAATTGGACTGCATTGCCAGGACATGGACGACTGATTGACCAGGAACACTTTGTGCCACACAATCTGACAGTGTGGTTAGATGGTCTAACATTTGTCTAGTTTGAGAGCCTTATCTGTGGAACCATTGAGGCCGATGATGACATCCATTTCTACTCAGATGACAAGGGATGACGTCATCAAGGATGCGCCTGCCAAGGATGCCGAAGGTGCTTCAGTGATCAACTTCGAGGAATTGACTGGGGAGGTTGCATTGAGAGCTGAGGACAATTTGGTAAGCTCTCTTGATATCCCACAGCCTCTTGATGAGGTAACGCATGGCCAGTTGGTAATGATAGCCAGGGCAGCAGCTCAGTTGTCTATCTCCGCAGGAGTCAGTTGACCCACGGTGATACTGATTGGGTAAAATCCTATATTTTCGTAGGCCTCTCCTAGAATCTTCATTCTATAGTACAATAGTGAATATTACCAGGTGGAGAGGAGAGGAGTGTCTGTCTCCAGGTGGTCAGGGAAATTTTGAGCCTCTGGACTACTTACTCTCCCTCTTCCTCTCTCAACCAAACCGATTCAAGTTAAAATCATTGGTACGCCGGGACTCACACAGGGTGCTGATGGTTTATGGTCAGACTCATGATGAAGTTCGCATATTTTAATGTCCTTCTTGATTGACCCACAGAGGGACCCTGACGAATCTATGGATGATGAGTTTGACCCAAAATTTGAAGGAAAACCTGAAGGGCCCGCTGAGTTCACTCATTACAAAGTAGGGCGAGTATGTTTTGTAGAGAAGACTGATGTATTTCCATTGTGTGTGTTGATGATGAGGTGAACGCTTAGTTTTATGCACTGACCAAGACTGATGATCGGAAGAATGAGTTTATGGGTAAATTTGGAGATTTCAAGAAGAAGGCATGGGACTTGAGGAGAGAATTGCGGGGTCTTACTTAGGGGTTGGATCCAGCCAAAGATTACATTCAGAAAGTCTTGGCTGAGGCTAGACATGTCTATTGGGTGAGTAACACCAATGCGTTTAGCAACGAACAGGCTGATGAAGTGATGTCTATCTTGATGAATGGGTTCAATGTCCAAGTCAAGACTGCTCTTTTGTTAAAAAGCCCCAAAACTTTAGATGAAATTATTGAGGCAGCGAATGATGACAAATGTTTGTGGGTGGCTCCTTCCTCTGACACCATAACGTCTGCTGTTCAGGCAACTTGTTCTGAAATGGTCTTGCCTGTTCTAAACCAGCTAAAATCATTGCTCAAGGCTGTGAAATCTATCAAACCCAGACCATCTCAAAAGGCATCTTCCAGGGAGGCATATCCTGGCCCAAATCGGGAGAAACCAGGATTGAAAGGTCTGATATAGAAGATGATCAAATTAATTTGGGCAAAAATGCCTATGAAATATTTGTTTCTCCTCATCCACACCAGCAGGGGTTGAATGCGTTGTTGCATCCTGGGGGGGCAGTTGTCCATGAGCGGGGTGACATCTGGGCAAAACCAGCCAATTCTTCTGATGAAATTGTTACCATTGAAAAAGTGGAGACCTGTTGCGCAGGCTTCTCTGGAAAATGATTATATGTTCATGGGGGAGAGCGAGATTCATGGGCAGCTTGTAGCTCTCTCCTCTAAACTATCAGAATGCTCCAGCCAAGAGGCATCTGCCCAGATGGAGATCACAGCACCTTCCCACTATTTTGATTCTGAGAGCTTCCTGGAGGATGTCTTGATCATTCTGACAGGGAATTGGAGCCTATTAACTGGAATGAACTATTGTCTTCTGATGTCACGACCACTGAGCAGAGACAGAAATTGATTGAGTTGCTGAATCAGAATCAGGACATGTTTGCCATGTCTGTCTCTCAGGTATCTTGTGTCAAACATGAGATAAAGTCGGCTCCAGGTGCTCGGATTGTTGGACAATGTCCATACCATCTATCACCCCAAAAAAGGAAGCATTGAACAAGCAGATCCATGAGCTCCTGGCTGCCAAATTTATAGTAAATTCAGATAGTCTGTGGCAGTCTCCTGTGGTCATGATTAAGAAGAAGAATAAGGCTCCCGATGGGGGTGCCGTGTGGCATACATGTATTGACTATCAAGCTTTAAACTCCATGAGCTCAAAGGATTCCCGCTATTTTGCCATGCCGACGTTTGATGATTTGTATGACTCCATTTCAAAACAGGACCAGAAGTGCATGACTTCATTATACATGCTCTCTGGGTACTACCAGATAGAAATGGAGCCTGAGAGTCAAGACTGTACCACATTCAACACAGGGAAAGGCAGTTACAAATTCCTGCAATCTCCTTTCGGGTTATCTATGGCACCTTTATCTTATAGTAGAGCCATGAACACTGCTCTCGGCTGCCTGGGACAACAATATGTTTTACTTAAACAATGTCTTTATTGCAAGCCGAACATTCTCAGAACATTTGATTCATCTTCAAAAGGTGTTGAACCAATTCAGCCAGTATGGATTTACTGTCCATCCACATAAATGCGAGTTCGCATACCACCGTTTGAAGTTTTAAGGCCATATTTGGACCAACCAGGGAATTCACCCTGATCCTGCAAAGGTCAAAATTATTCAGAAATTTCCTGTGCCTGCTTTGGTTACTGAAGGTTGCCGGTGGCTCAGGTTATCGGGCTATCACCGATGCTTCATTAACAATTACTCAAAGTTGGCCCTTCCTTTGGCCGAATGAACTAAGAAGGGAATGAAATTTAATTGGACCAGGGATGCTCAGACGGTTTTTGAAGCCATCAAGAAGGCTCTGTTGGAGCAAGCAGTACTTTACCACCCTCGTCTAGACAGAGAGTTTGTATTGAACATGGATGCATCGGTCCACAATATATTATGGTTTTTTTTTACAGAAGGATGACGATGATGTGCTGAGACCGGTGACTTTCTATTCTCCAAAGTTTGGGATATCAATAGCAAAGAGGCTTTTGGGGTTGGAAGCCAATGGTGGGGTGTTATTCTCTGAGTCTCAGCTTCCAAGACCAAGAACTGGTGTGAGCTGTTACCGGTGGTCATGTTTAATTTGAATATTGGTGTGAATGCCTCTTCTAGGTATTCTCCTTTCTTCTTGGCTCATGGTGTTGAACCAAGAATGATAGAGTATTGTTAATTTGATGACCCTGAACAGTTAAATTATGATGAGCAAGAGGTTTTAGAGAGTTTACTGCTTGAATTGAACTGCCATCGTAAGATGGCTAGGGAAAATATTCGGCAACCTGCCGAATTGTACAAGCAGAGATATGATAGTGAAAACCTTGCTGATCCCCATCCCTATTGAGTGGGAGATAAAATGTTCATGAAGTCTTCTTGACCAGCGGGGACCACAGTGGGAAAGATGGACAGTGGCCATGGCGGGCTGTTATTTCATTTACAGGATGTGACAATGGGGGTAGAGATTGGTTCCTTAATGCATGGGAACAATCTCATCCACTTCCCCATTGAGGCAAACTCGGTGCTCTGCAGGGATGCTGGAGAATATCTACCGCTCCCACAGCTGAAAGGAAAGAGGAGCGCGATCCCAGTTCAGGTAGAAACCAAGGGTGCACAGGAGATCAGGTGAGTGAGTAACCTGGGTATGACTACGGCTCGGAGAAAGCCGTCCAAGGACCCCATATACAAAGTAATGAGGTCAGGAAGATATCGCAGTCAATAGGATGGCTCGTACCATAGAGAAGAGGGTCTATGATATGAGCCAACAGAGAGGACCAAAGAGCTTAGACCTCGGGAGTGGGGTAGAGTGGTGAAACTCTAGTTGTAAATGCGGGGTGGTGGCGCAATTGATATTTCACTGCTACTCACTCTGAGAGCGGGAGAGCGAGCGAGAGTGAGAGAAGAAGTATATAGTAGCTTGACCTGTGTGGCAAGTTCATGCCATCCAGGATGGGAGGAGAGTGAACCTTTGCCCCATCGAGTGGGTGAAGGTCATGTACGCTGGTTATTGGGGTTACTGGGTGCACAGCACGTGCCTGGGAGCAGGGTCCAGGGCTGTAGCAGTGGAAAACTTTGTAATTATGTGATCACTAGGGTTGGTGATTTAGCCTGGGGCAGAATTGTGTGATATATTATGTTTCAAGTAGTTATTCTGGGGAGTGGGAGGTTATCCGTAAATGACTCAACTGCACTCCGGCTCATGCCTGGTATTGTCCAGCAGATACAGGAGTGTACGCTGGTCCACCGACAAAGGGTGGACGGAGCGGCGTAACCTGTCTTAAAGGGCTGATAGGAGTTCTGGACATCACGGTGATTGTCATGGGGATTCCCTGGACAGGAGATTGCATTCTCGGGATGGGACGAGTGATGTTCTAAGTCATTGTACTGAGCAATAGCTGAATAGTTGCTCCAAACTTTCTGTGATATTAGGGTATGCCAGAGAGGGAATGGATAAATTGAAACCCTGACTTTTGACTGTGAGAGAGAAGGCAAATGTGTGCATGTGTTTCATGCAATCAGATCTAATTTTCGTATTGCTGTAGGGTCACCTTGATGGGGCGGGGGACCCTAGCGGTGAAGTGCTAGCTACCTCTCTGACATCCAGTGGCATGGCCTCACTGATATTGAACCCAAAGGGATGGTTGTATTGGGAAACCTGCCTTCAAGTAGATAAGACATACAAATGGTAGGTACTTACATTTAGAGGTCCCAGGTGGATCCAGCAGAGGGCTTGGGTATGTTGAGAGTGGGCCCTGTAGAGGTGATGGTGCTGGTGGCAGTAGTGCATGGGGCCTTGCTAGGGGGTACTGAGGTGAATCCAGATGGAATGGTAAATCCAACCGCAGAAGATGTCATTGGAGTCCAGTTGGGTGGCCCACCTGCCTGAGCAGTGAGTTGGGCCATCTTGGACAAAGCTGCAGTTGATGAAGCACCCAGAAGTGTCTTCAAGACTCCGGCCTCAGACGATGCCGGGTCTGCGCAGATGGTGTGGATCTTTTGCATTTTGGCTGAGGGCCATCTTGAAGGGGCTTGAGGGTAGTGGCCATCATGATAGTATTGGCAGTGATGGGCACCGGGGTGGAAGTAGACACCGGAATCGGGATAAAACGGTGGATTGGCTCCACCGAACCGTCTGAGTGTACCCGGTAGGATATCTTCTATTTGTGGTCAGTAGCACCGGCAAGAGTCAGTAATGCTGACACCGGAGGAGCTTGGTCATGCTGGGGCTCTGATATCCCTGTTGATATTGACAACTTGCCATTGTCCAGTAAGAAGTTGACTTCTGTGGTAGCATAATGCTGACCGATACATTTCAGGATCGCCTGTGCTTGATTCAAGGTATCCATGAGTAAGTGAAACAATAGGTGTTATTCCATGGAGGAGGGCTTTATATACGTTTAGCGATTTTTTATTAAGAAGCCTAGAAATGAGTCCAGGGGTGATATTACGACTCATTAATTATGTCTCTCCAAGGAGAATCAGTAGTGTTATTCCACTATTGTAGGATTCATAGAGATGATTGTGCACTTCAGATAGGTCTTGCTGCTGGGTGGGGTGCTTGGTGCTGAAAATTCGTACCCTGGCAATGAAGACCCGGTAAGCACACCCAGTTACGGAATTCTATTCCAACCTGTGAAGAGGATCTATCCTGCGTCTTCAGTCTGGTCACATGTACTCAAACTTCGACTACTTAGATTCATACAAATGGCCGAATTATCGATTGACCCTTTGTGTACACATTTGAAGGCCCCTGAGCTTAAAATGGGACAAAGTCGGATCACCTATGAGTGTGTGGGGATGACCAAAATAGTAGACATTCTAAATTCTCCCCATCTGACCCTTGTGGGCAGGCTGAACACTACTCGAGTGGCTGCCCTTAGTCTGACCTGTGTTGACAATACACTGACCTGAAAATGTAGGGAGGTCCCCTCCTCATTCAAGGTACTGCCGTTAACTCTGATTTATAGAGACCTTCTGGAAATTCTGACCATGGCTAGTGATACTATTGAAGGCATGGGACAGGTGTCAAGAAAAACGATAAAGGCTCTGAGGGAATCGGTGAGGTCATGGCCCAGATATGGAGGACGTCAGAAATGAAACCCATTTGCTTTGGTTGGTAAAAACTTATTTGGTTTGGCAAGCAATGCGGATGTTCAGAGGTTGGAGATTTTAGACTACCTCCAGGGAAGGGTGGTAGAGGCAGAATCTCAATTTCGTACCCCGCAGGAAGATACTATGTCCTATATGGAAATAGCCAACGAGCAGATGAATGCCTGGGCACAGAGGATAGAGCAGGTTTATAATCAGCTGACTGATATTACTGGTGTATTGGGACAAAGAACTATGTCTAATATGCATTTGATAGTTTTTGCTGTAAGAGCTATATCAACCTTATTGAACAATCTTAAGAGAATCAAGCAGGAGGCAGAAAAGTTCGAACCGGGGATCAGGGATCTAACTTGGGGACATCTGAGTCCGACGCAAATCAGTGAGAAGGCCATGTCAGATACCATTTCTGATTTGCAGGATACACTGAGAAAGAAGTACAGTGTCTTTCATCGGACCAAGGTGGATCCCAGCTTTATTATAGGTATGCTGTGGTCCACCATTTTTGATTGGGACTTGATGTGGTATACATCACAATGAATTTTCCTTTATCCCTATTATGTACAACATCCTTCTTGTATGCTGTAAATGTTCATAATACCCCTCTGCAGCAGTGATCTGAATTCACCAGCAGAGACAGTCTTATGTAGATTATTTTGGAATTACTGAAGATCAGCGTAATTTTATTGAGTTGACACAAAAGCAACTATCACAATGCGAGGATACCACAGTGGTGTGATGCACATCAGCCATTAAGATATTTGATGCTGAACACCTGACATGCATGGCAGCTTTATATATGGATATTTGAAGCGATATCACTCAACTATGTCAGTTTTGGTTCGAAAAGCTGGTGCCAACGGTAGACATGATGGATGAAGGGAAGGGCAAACTTTTGATTTCTAATGCGGATTTCACCATGCGAATGATAAATCAAATGCGGCTATGCCTGCAAGAATAAATAACCGTGCCCCTCCTCAAATGGAATACCTTTTAGAATACCCCATCAATCTATCTGCCTCGGCACAGGCTTTCAATCCTACAAACTTGGTGGATTTGAAAGGGGAAGATCTATTCGAAGATGTGCAAATTCCTTGGTATCTCTGTGCTGTTTAGTCTATTCTTGGTACACGAGAAGATCCATGAGACTCCTTAGAATATCTTTGCAATATAGTATTGTTGCGAATGGTTTGAAACCCCTGAGATAGAGGGAAGGGAGGTTAGAGAAGGGGGTCTAGAGTAGTTGATGAAGTTGATCTGGAAAACTGTGGAGAAGGAAGGCACTGCTGAGGATCTGTTCAATCTGGGAGCTGTTTGTTAGGATAGGAATCTGTGGGCGGCTCATTTTGCGATGTCCTTTATTGGAGTAACATGCATGACAGCATTGGCCTTATATCTGATTTGGCGAGGTCATCGGGGAAGCCCCACTTGCAGGTGTGTCTATATTTAGAGATGAGCACCCTGTTAAAATCTATGAATTTGTTCTTGATGAAACTTCTGGGTGCACCAAGCAACTTCCACATTATGTCAGGAGGTTGTCCTCAGGGTTTTCACATAATGGGGACCCCTCTGAATCTGGTGTTGTCTGTAAATTGGATGAGCTTGACCATCATGGATAGAATGACTGGATACGCAGTTATGCCTCCCAAGATGTGCAGATTCAAGCATGTATTATGGAATCAATTGCACAGCATTTTGGGAACACCTTTGAGTGCTACTCTACAGTTCAGGATCGGTGCTGAGTTCTTCTATGTGCGGAAAATCTGCAGAATACAGTGTGATGGATGGGACTGTAGAGAAGGACCGTCTCAAAGGACCGTCTATCCTTATTTGGCCCCAATCCATTCTACCACTCCCTACGCATCCACCCATGAATTGGGACCAGGGGAAACTGATCGGAGGGATGATGGTCAGGCTCTTGCCTATCCTGGTACAGCCATGGAGGGATAAGAAATTCAATATCATCCAGCTATTTTCATGTTCTTATATTTTGTGTGAATCAGAGTTGATACACAAATTGGGGAAAGCTCCCCAGTTCTCCAAGTGTGTTCTATGATGCCCCTCTCCCTTCAGAATTTTCAGCTGGGTGTATTCTATGCCGAGGGTGGAACGAACATATGGAGAAAGTTGATGTCAGCTACTTCTTTCTATTCTTTGACATGACATTGGGAGTTGGTGATTAAATGAAACTTGACTTATAATCAAGTCGTGTTGCATATTACCATATGATGTACATGTTAACCTCTGATCCATGTTCCCTTGACTGGAGAGAATGTTGTGGTATTACATTATTTTGCTGTTGTTATAAGATATGCTATGGGTGGTATTACCACAAGAGTGTTATGATGTTGTTTTTATAGAAAATTAATCCTGGTGTGCCGCCAGTTGATATCGGTGAAGGTCCGGAATTTCACTTATGCCACTGGTTTATCAGTTTCAGTGGGATGACATCACTCATATTATTGTTTATTCTGGTAACTGTGGTCAGTTATTAACCTGCTTATTTGAACTGAGTTTCACATACTGGTGTCACGTGAGATGCAGTGACCACCTCTGGAGTGGTCACTATTGGTGGACAAAAGGACATTGATCTCTTCAAGGTTGAGTGCTTATTATTTCTTCTTCGTTATCTTTGCGTCCGATGAACCTTGCAGAGGGGATCTGAACCAGTTGTGCTCGTAATAATAACAGCAGTCCACAAGAACAGATAAGAATACGTCGTCATGACTGCGTTACAATATAGCAATTAACCGTGCTTGAATTGAATAATGTAATTGAGTGCTAAATGGAATTAATCCTGCATGGTTGCAATAATAACATTGCTAAGGCATGGCCACTGGTAAGAACTATTGGCCTATAAACTGGAAATTGCACAATAAATATACTTGATGAGACATTATAGAAAATGACGGGACCTGTTGCGTACTCCTCCTGGACTTCGAAAAGGCTTTCGGTACAATGAACTATAAAATAAAGCCCAGAAAACATGACATGGGCCTGAAAGAGGTAGCTGTCAGCTGGTCGTCAGCTATCTGTCAAACCTTGATCAAGCAACGTCAGTTGATGGCGTTATATGGGAAAAAATATTACGTGTGAGGTACCCAAAGACTCTATTCTGGGTCCACCGATGTTCATAGTGTACATGAGAGACCATACTATATGTCTCGAAACATCTCACCCTAGTCCTTACAAAGATACGGCTACGATCACTGATATAGGAAACAATGCCCAGGAAATAGATAATGTGCTACAACAAGAAATCAGTAAATCGGTAGAATGGTTCAGAGAGAACAACCCTGAATCTGAAGAAAACAAAGGTCATATTTTTCAGAACTACTGCAAGTTTGCTTGAAACAAATATCATCAAAGTCAGCTATCAAGGTGAAGCAATAGCAAAATTCGGAAAAAAAAAACTGCCCAATAGACAATAGAGTCACCGCTAGAATGATGTACAAATCTCCCTTATCATATTGTATGATTACGGCTGGTATGTCTGCGATGCACTATTCAAATAAGACATATTCCAACATAAACAACTACAAAATTGTGCCATGCAGACCACTCTGAATGCAGGTAGGTGCAATCCAGTGCATAGTATGCATATCAAACTGGCGTAAAATTGAAACAGCTTCAATGAATTATCAATATATCAACGCACTTGCTTCAGTGTATGAAATTCCGATAAATCACAAATGTACATGAAGTTATCAGAAAAGCTGCTGCCAGGGCAGACCCTGTTGTACCGGACCTCAGACTCCAGTGTATGAAGGAAAATTAAACCTCCATATGCCCTGTACTGCACAACACAACAATTCACCAGAAGAAATCTTAGTATAGAACACAGCCGAGAGCTTCAATCTAAAACTAGCATTGACCAAATCTGTTATCATCGAGCATAAAATATAGACAGCACTCCAGGGATGTCAATAGGCAAGCATGCTGGTTGATATCGTAGGATGGCTTAGAGAGACAGACAGGTAGACAGGGGATCAGGATTTCAGGCATCAAGCAACACTAGTTAATTAGCTTATGATGGATTAAACCAAAGCACAGCACCAACAGCAAAGCTCGACTCGTACATGGGGGACATCAACAATTAGAAATGACAGTTATTGACCTGTGTGCAATATGTGTCACCATGAACAATCTACCTACATAAGTTTTGCCATAGTATAAATGTATCTCGTACTGTTGATAGAAGAATTGTATTTAAGACTCGCTCCAATATGGTATCAAGGCATTTCATGGTAGGCATGAGGGTAGAAACAAAAGGGAGGGGTTGGGTGGAAGTACGACAATAATGGCATGTTCATTAAGGGGGTGGATGGGACAATAGCTGTACACGGGGATGTGAATTCATGTACTATATGATTATAATGGTAGTACAGTCTTCACAGATCAGAAGATCCACATGCAAAAGTATATGAAGTTTAATCCAACTTCGTAATTATCTTTATCTATTCTCA
>JAUOBU011015311.1:0-15053 GCA_032360585.1 Nereis procera
TGTGTGTGTGTGTGTGTGTGTGTGTGTGTGTGTGTGTGTGTGTGTGTGTGTGTGTGTGTGTGTGTGTGTGAATAATCAACAGAAGATGAATCTACATATGATGTATCTCTGTGTGCTCTCTATGTTTGCCACAAATTCTCTATAAATAGACTCTGGTCAACATTGATGATGTAAAACATTAGCTGGTAATTACCTGGAGGTCCTGGATGATGCTTGGCCTGGCAAATGCGCGTGCACTGAGGATGTGCTTGTTGGAGAGTCGGAGAGAGAGTTCAGTGTCTTGTAATCTACCACCATCCTTCTGATGATAAGCTTCCAGTTTGATGCTGGATGGGTCCAGGTACTTGCCGTAAACATGGAGCATCTCTTCTGGTCTGTAGTGCAGCGTCATGTCAATGCTAGGACTGGCCTGGTCCAACTCAAGCTGAGCCCGCATGTTACGGTCTCCTAGGTTACCAGAGACGGTGTAGGTCTGTGGTGCATCTGTCTCGTCACCCTGACTACGACGTCCGCTCACACTCATGCTCTTCTCAGGGGTGGACAACTATAAGAGATACACACATACATACTCATGTAATATCGCTCATCACTTTATCTGTCCCGATTACAACCGGTCAGTGTGTTTGTGTGAATGTGGACACTGTGTATGTTTGACCATGTATGTATGTGTGTGGGTGTGTGTGTGTGTGTGTATGACCATGTGTGTGTGACCATGTGTATGTATGACCACGTGTGTGTGTGTGTACACAGCAGTGCATGTATGCATGCACATGTACAGTCGAACCTGCTCAAAAAGCCACCTCTCTACAAAGGCCACCTGTCTATAAAGGTCACTCGAAGATATGACCAGCACAGTATTTTATACTATAAACAACCTCCCTATAGCAGCCACCTGTCTACAAAGGTCACTTTTACATGCGACCAAGGGTGGCCTTTGTAGACAGGTTCGACTGTATACACAATGATGTGTGTGGGGAACATGGCAGTGAATGTGGTGGACAGGTACACAGATGTGTGAATCTATGTGTTGATGGTCTGTGCTGCAGGCACATGTATATACACTGATGTGTGTGGGGAACATGGCAGTGAATGTGGTGGACAAGTCCACAGATGTGTGAATCTATATGCTGATGGTCTGTGCTGCAGGCACATGAGCCCTGTGGATTCTAGTGGAATTTAGGAAATTAACATTTGTAAATATTGCGGGACATTTTGATTTTGGCATCAAGAGACTATCACGTGAATATAATTATATTTGAGAAAATCCAATCAACAACATAGTTGTTTCGAACACAATCTCACTACCCAGGTTGCATGGATAAACTAGTGATTTTTCCTTCTGCAACTATCTGAAGCTAAATCTAGAAAGATATAGAAGTAGAAACAAATGTGAGCTGATTGCTGCAATTCATTAAGAGGAGTTGTGCATGATTTCATCCAGAGGGCAGTACATGTGAATGATTGCTGCAGTTTGTTAAGAGAAGTTGTGTATGATTTCAACCAAAGAGCAGTACATGTGAATGACTGCTGTAGTTTGTTAAGAGGAGTTGTACAGGATTTCAACCAGAGGGCAGTACATGTGAATGATTGCTGTAGTTTGTTAGGAGGAGTTGTACAGGATTTCAACCAGAGGGCTGTACATGTGACTGCCTGTTGTTTACCTCCATGTCGAGTTCCTCCCGAATCTTGTTGATCTGAGCTCGTAGAGCGGTGTTCTTGACCTGCCTGTCCTTGGCCATCATGTAGGAAACCTCCATGTTGCCACCCATGCTCTCCATGTTGTTAGTCAGAGCCAAGGAGAACTGAACATCGAGAGCGCTCGCCGGATGGGAGAGGTGTGCCTCCGCTACATATTTACGATCATTGCCAGACATGGATTCATCTGCAATCTTAGCTGTCAACTCAAAGGCCTGGTTGGAGTACTGCATGGTCACCTTGCCCTCAATACGAGGCTTCTCTGGCTCAATGGCGCCCTCTACGCTCAACTTGACATCCTGTAATAAGATAACCGTCTGAATGTATGCATAGACAGATATAAATACACATATACACAAATTCCTCCCAGTTAAAAATCATGCCAGAGACAAGTACTTCCAGTTGCACAGGTAACGATACCATGACATGTGTTCCAAATACCCAAGTCAAATTTGGCTTCTGTAGGCTTTGAACCCCAACATTTGTTCTATACTATCTCATTCCTAGTTAAAGATAGCTTATCAGCATATGCTATAAATAGTTCCTCTAGTCTATCAGTACACAGCATGAGCCAATGGAAGGCCTTCTTCGGCTAATAACACTCTGGCAAAAACTATTCTCATTTGATTGTGATGCACAATTTGACCACAATGATATAGTATTTATATTGAAACATTGGCTGACCCTAGATATGAGTAGAATGTATCTGGTATGAGATGAGGAGGTAAGAATGACGGATGTTTACCTTGGTGAAGCTTGGGTGCTGTGCCGTAAAGGTGCTTGTAAACTCTCGTCCGTTGACCTGCTTGAGAAGTATGTCATTACGTATGACCAGATCCTGTACGTTCACCTCCGTCAGATAGCGACGTCCTGGGTTCACCTTGTGGTTGAACGTCGTACGTAAGCTGCCTAGACGGTTGCTAAGGACAACACGGCCATCGTAGATGTTCTGACGTCCCCGGCTGCTGCGCGTCACCTCGATGTTGTACGTGATCTTCTTACTCTCGTCGTTATTGTAAACAAGCTCTGCTTGGTGTGTGAACCGTTCTGTAGTCATCTCCAGCATGCTAGAGACACGTACATTGTGATCAGGTATGGTGACTGTAAATAAGACATCCTTCATGTCCTTCAGTTCGAAGCTGGCTCTGTACTGGCGACCTTCATAGTTGAAGTTCACCTCACTTGTCACCTCAGCCATGTTGAGATTGCCAGTGAGAACAACTCGCTTTGGCGCATTCATGTTGATGGCAACAGACTTGACTGCTCCAGTTCCAACATTGTAGTCAATATCAACAAGCTGGACGTCATTGTAGATGATGTTAGTCTTGCCAGTGAGTGACTGTGATGGTTGACTGTGCTGCATACTGATACGGAGGTCTCTGATCGCACTGAATGGGGTTGTGAGGGTCAGCGTACCCTCCACATTGTTGTTGGCATTCTTGAAGTTCAGTTGAGCGGCGATGTTCTGTTGAGCATACTGTACATTAGCAGTGCAGCTGAAGTCATTCAGAGCTCCCTGGTGGGTGATGACAGCTGAGATTGGAGCTGTGTACGGAGTCTCAATCTCGACTGTGCTCCGGAGGTTGGCAAGGCTACCAGTATGTGCCAGGCTGAGAGCAAAGTTCTCTGATGGAGTTGTGATTGATGCGACTGTGCGGAGATCTGTAGGGGTACCGTTATGATTCAGATTGAAGTTGAACTCTTCATATCCTGGGTAGGGTGTCACCAGCGAGCCAGAGCTTTCAATGGTGCTACCAAACTTCCTGAAGGCAAGTGTGACAGCAGTTCTTTGGCCATTGACTTCCAAGCTTGCAGTGGAGGTGAAATCAGTCAGAGTACCATCATGGTTGATGGTGTAGCTCATTTGTTCGTATCCAGAGTAAGGCGTCTCCAAAGAACCAGAACTCTGAATGGCAGCACCAGTCTTCTTGAATGTCACTGTGAAAGCGTTCCTTCGTCCATCAATCTCAAAGTTTCCTGTAGATGTGAAGTCAGTGAGTCTGCCATTGTGGTTGATGTTGAAAGTAACATGTTCACAACCAGAGAAAGGTGTATCTAGGGAGCCAGAGCTCTCAAGGGCGGCTCCAGTCTTCTTGAAGCTGAATGTGACAGCTGTCCTTTGTCCATCAATCTCAAAGCTTCCAGTCGATGTGAAATCAGTGAGTCGACCTTGATGATTGGCGTTCAAGCTGATGCTGCGGGCCTGTCGGAACGGGGTCTTGAGGTTAGCAGAAATCTGGAAATCAGGAGTGGTAGTGATGGATAGATCCCCTTCGACTCGCTCACCATTAAAGACAGCCTCGGCCACTAATGATTTCTGTGGAGCTTTAGTGTAGATCAAGGAATAGCTGACATCAGTGAGAGCTTGATGTGGAGTCTGTAGAGAAGCAGAGTGTTTCACTTTGCTGTTATCATTGATGAAGGCAGTGCTGGCAGCATAACGGCGCTCTGCAAACTCGACAGAGACAGTGTTAGCGAAGTCATGTGGCCCACCTTGATGCGTAGCCAGGAAGTTGATGGTGGGCACAGCAGCAATGGGTGTGTCAATCTTTGCACTGGTGGTGAATCGATCGGCAGTTCCATCATGGTTGAGTTCAAATCCAAAATGTGGTAGAATCTGGAATGGTGTGATGAGAGATGCCGAGGTTCTCCATGATTGTTTATTGGTGTGACTGAACTCAACTCCCAAGTCACGGAATGACTCATAGGGAGTGTTTACATTGAAGGAGCCCTCCAAGATGCGCTCAGTCTTCTTGAAAGCCACGTTGGAGGTGATGATTTCCTCATCAAGGGTGGCCCTAACATTGGCTGTGAAGTCATCAGAGGTGCCCTTACGAGTGACGACCAAGCTGTATTCCTGTGGCAATTTGACAACAAATTCGGCGATCGACTTCTTGTCAAATACCTTGATCTTAGACTGTGCAGTGTGTACATTGCCATTCAGTTCGATTGATGCACTATTGACATAGTTGTTCCATCGACCTCCACGGTGAGCAAAGTCCAGACTGAATGAGCTGATATCAGTGAATGGGGTAGCTAGGTCAATCTTGCCATTAACACGTCGTCCATCGAAGGCGAAAACAATGTTATGTTGGATTGTTTTCTCAGCATAGATGATCTGTGACTGCTGCTTGAAGTTAGTCAGACTTCCCTCGTGGCTGTAGCTCATCTGTGTCCTCTCAAAATTCTCAAATGGAGTTGTCAGATCAATGGAAGCATCAACATGTCCGTCCAAGTAACTGAAGCGACTGTTCTCAGTCAGAGTCTTCTCGGCTGCTTTGATAGCCATGCTGTTTGTGAACTCGGTCCAATGGCCAGTGTGATCGAGGGTGAAGCTGTACTCCTGGGGAATATTGACACCAGACACAAAGTGTAGAGTGTTACCTTCCTTACGGAATTCTACATTAGTGCTGTACGTGTTGGAGTTGATCTCCAGCAGGGCATTGTTGTTAAAGTTCATGAGGCTTCCACTGTGGACGACTGAAGCTTTACCATGGCTGAGCTTACTGAATGGGGTAGCGATCTCAATGCTGGCCTCAATCTGAGGATCCTTCTTGAAAGATGTCTTGATGGAAGCTACTTGTTGATTGACTGATGCTGAAGCCTCTTGTCTGAAGTTCATTAGGGTTCCCTCGTGACTGTACATGACTGCATAGTCATCTGACGGTGTCTGAAGACTAGCTGATGTCTCGATCTGGGACTGGACCATCTTCACTGAGGTCTGGGCTACAAACTCAGCTCCTTCTACGTCAGCCTTCAGCTCAGTCTGCATATTGTGGTTGAGACCAGTATGGGTGCCAGTCAACAGGATGCTGCTGTAACCAGGATAAGGTGTCTCAATACGGACTGATGCATCAATAGTACCCTCAACCATGCGGAACTGGTTGACTGACTTCATCATCTGATCGTTAATCTTCATGCTGAACTCATTCATGAAGTCGGTCAGTTGACCATTATGTTTAGCATTCCAGTTGATGTTGTGTGTCGGGGTGGTTAGGACAAGTGAGTTCTCCATGTTGGCACCATTAAGTAGGAAGCTGGCCACACTGGAGACTGTTTGCTCATTGTAAGATGCAGTCATCTCATGATGGAAGTTGGTGAATGTTCCTGATTGTCGGATGTTGCCACTGAGTCGAGAGGATGGGCTGGTGAAGCGCATCTCGCTCTGGAGATCGTTACCATTCAGGAGGAACTGGCCACTGTAACTTGTTGTCTCACTATTCACGACTGAGGTGAACTCATTCTGGAAGTCAGTGATGCTACCTGAGTGTTTACCACTCAACCGGATGTTGTCAAAGGGAGTCTCAAGTACAATGACTGTCTCTACTGTGTTGCCTTCCAGTTTGAATGCCACATTGCTGTTGGTACTGTGACCATTCATGGTGATTGACATCTCATTATGGAAATCCGTGATGACTCCAGCGTGCTTGCCGGTAAACTCCAGGAATACTGGTCCAGATATGCTGATTGCTGTATCAACCATGTTTCCAGAAATTGTAAAAGCGATGTCTGAACGGAGACGTTTCTCATTCCAAGATGCTGACATGGCGTTGGTGAAGCTCTGAAGGGGTCCATTATGGTTGATGGAGAGACTCGATGTGCCAAGTGGACTGGTCAATCGAACCAGGCTATCAACCTTGCTACCATCAATTGAAAACTGAACATGACTATCATAGCTCTTGTCATTCAAACCAACTGCCATCACATTAGTGAAATCGTTGATGGGTCCGTCGTGTTTAGTTTGCCCATTAAAGTTGCCAAATGGAGTGGTCAGTTGGAGTGAACTTCTCATGACGTCACCAATAAGCATGAATTCTGATTCGGAGTGGATTGACTGGTCATCCAAAGAGATGGTCATCTGATTGTTGAAATCAACCAGGGTACCAGTGTGTTTAGCTGCGAATGAGAATCGACCAAAAGGAGTTGTGAACTTGGAAGATGTTTCAAATTCATTGTCGTTCATATGGACTGCCATGTCTGATGCGACTGACTGGCCATTGACGGCCGCCACCACTTCATTGTTGAAGTTCATCAAGTCTCCAGAATGCTTGGACTGAATGTTCATCTCACCAAATGGGCTGGTGAAAGCGGCAGAGAACTCAATACGATCATCAGTGTATTTGAACTGGAGCTCAGTGCTGATGGACTGCTCATTGACAGTGAGTGTCATTTCATTTGTGAAGTCATTGATGGGGCCGTTATGTTTGCTGGTCAAGCGTAGATCAATCAATGTTGACACAAGGTGCAGGGAAGCATCCAGATCATTGCCATGGAGACGGAATGCGACCGTATTACGGATGGTCTCCTCATTGACAGACACAGACCACTCATTCGTGAAGTCGTTGATGGGTCCGGAGTGCTGGGCTTGAATGTTGATCTGACCAAATGGGCTGGTGAAAGCGGCAGTTACCTCAATATGATCATAAGTGTATTTGAACTGAAGCTCAGTGCTGATGGACTGCTCATTGACAATCAGTGTCACCTCATTAGTGAAGTCGTTGATGAGGCCGTTATGTTTGCTGGTCAAGCGTAGATCAATCAATGTTGATACAAGGTGCAGGGAAGCATCCAGATCATTGCCATGGAGACGGAACTCGACCGTGTTACGGATGGTCTCCTCATTGACAGACACAGACCACTCATTCGTGAAGTTGTTGACGGGTCCAGAATGTTTGGAGACCATGTTAAATTGTCCAAGTGGGCTAGACAGTCGAACCGAGCCATCCATGTTATTTCCATCCAGCCTAAACTCCACATTGCTAGAGATACTGAGGTCATTCAAGCTCGCTGACATCTCATTATTGAAGTTGGTCAGGACTCCTGTATGTTTGGAAGCAAGAGTGATCTGACCAAAGACAGTATTCACTGTGAAGCTGGCGTCCATCTCCTCCTCAGCAAGTTTGAACTGTGTGTTGGTGGTGAGAGTGTGCTCGTTAACGGCCACCTGGAGTTGGTTGTTGAAGTTCTCACAGCTTCCTTCATGATTAGCACTAAAGCTGAAGGTCATCATGGGACTAGTGAAGACCATGCTACTCTCCAGTGTTGTGCCGATAAGTTGGAAGTCAATATTGGAATTAATGCATTCTTCATTGAGAGAAAGTACAATCTGGTTCCTGAAATTGTTGCGTGGGCCCTCGTGTTTGGCGCTAGTGAAGAAACGTCCAAGTGGGCTGCTCAGTGTGACCTGTCCGTCCAATGTGTTCTCTGTCAACTGGAAGGTCACCTCAGAGCTGATGCTTTGCTCATTCAGGGATGCAGACAACTCATTGGTGAAGTCAGTTATGACACCTGAGTGCTTGGCACTCACAAGTACATTGACTGGTCCAGTGATTCTCAGAGATGCATCCAGCTTTCCAGCATCCATAACAAAGTGATTGACGAGCCGGAGTACCTGGCCATTGTATGAGGCTGAGAGCTCAGTGTTCATGTCTGAAGCAGGTCCCCTGTGATTGAATGAGAGGCTGATAGATTCCAGCATGGAGAATGGTGTCGACAGACGAGCCGAACCCTCCACACCAGTGTTGGTCATCTCAAATTCAGCACTTGAACTGATTGTCTGCTCATTGAGTGACATGCTGAGTGAGCAGGTGAATTCTGATGGGTGTCCTCTGTGGTTCAGATTGAAAGCAACATTGTTCACTTCAGCGAAAGGTGTGCTTAGTGAATAAGAGGCTTCCAGTGTTGTGCCTAACAGTTTGAAAGCAGCGTTAGAATCGATAGATCTGCCATTGAGACTAGTCGAGATAACATTATTGAAGTTGGTGAGCTTGCCATTATGTTCAACTGTAACTATGAAGTTGTTGAAAACCTCAAATGGTGTTTTGGCATTGAGGGATGCTCTCAGCTCGTTACCAGAAAGTGAGAACTGAGTACCGGCGCTGATGATCTGTCCATTGTAAGTGGCTTCCAATTCATTCTCAAGTGAACTCATGCGGTTTCCTACATGTTTGACATTGAACGAGACACTGTGAGAGGGGATGCTACCAGTCAAAGTCAACTGTAACTTCCTCTTGGTCAGTTTGAATTCGCAGTTGGCTGCGACTGCCTGTCCATTAAGTTCAGCACTGATACCATTGTTGAACTTGTTCCAGGGTCCTGAATGGCTCACGCTTCCCTTCAGTGTATTCACGGTTTCAAATGGAGTTTTTAGATCAATGGAAGCCTTGATGTTGTTTGCACCAATGCTATATGCATTGTTACTGCTCAAAGTCTCCCCGTTCAACTCGAAAAGCATCTCAGTCATGACTGTGGTGAAGTTGGTCTGGATTCCAGTCAGTTTGCCGCTGGCTTTCATCGACTGACACATGGTGAATGGTGAACTGAGATCGACTGATGCTGCGACTGCATCTCCATTGTAAGTGAAAGCACTGTTGAAATTAACTGCCTCACCATTGAGCTCAGCCATCAGCCCACTGTTGAAATTGCGCATTGAGCCAGAGTGTTTAGCGCTGGCCTTGAGTGACTGGCACATTTCCAGTGGTGTGTTGAGGTTGAGAGATCCCTCGAGGGTGTTTCCATTATATGTGAACGCACTGTTGCCGTTGGTTGTCTGACCATTAAACTCGACCCCGAACTCATTATTAAAGTTGGTCATCGAGCCAGAATGTTTGGCACTAGCCTTCAGTGACTGGCAGAGCTCGTATGGAGTGTTCAGGTTGATGGATCCTTCCAGAGCATTTCCATTGTACATGAATGCACTGTTACCAGTGATAGACTGGTCATTCAACTCATTCAAGAACTCATTATCAAAGTTGGTCATCGAGCCAGAATGTTTAGCACGAGCTTTGAGTGACTGAAATGTTTCACAGGGTGTGTTGAGTTCCATGGATCCTTCGACAGCATTTGTACTGTAGATGAATTCACTCTTACCATTGGTGGCTTGGCCATTGACCTCGACTGAGAACTCATTGTTGAAGTTAGTCAGTGATCCAGAATGTTTGGCACTAGCCTTCAGTGACTGGCAGAGGTGGTATGGAGTATTCAGGTTGATGGATCCTTCCAGAGCATTTCCATTGTACATGAATGCACTGTTACCAGTGATGGCTTGTCCATTCAACTCAGCTGAGAACTCATTGTTGAAGTTAATTTTGAGTGATTCACACACAGAGAACATCACCGTTGTTGGAATATTCATTGTTTCCACTGATCAACTGTCCATTCAGTTCAATCATGAACTCATTATTGAAGTTGTTCATGGATCCAGAATGTTTGGCACTTGATTTGACGGACTGGAAAGATTCAAAAGGTGTATTCAAGTTGAAAGATCCCTCGAGAGTATTCATGCTGTACAGGAATGCACTGTTACCAGCCATGGCCTGGCCATTTAACTGTGCTACGAACTCGTTATTGAAGTTACTCATTGTGCCAGTGTGTGTGGCATTGATTCTGAGAGAATGACATATGGCAAATGGTGTATTGATAACCACTGATGCTCGCGAGACATCACCAGTGCTGGAGAAGGCACTGCCTCCATTGATGGATTGGCCATTCAGCTCCATGATGAATTCGTTATTGAAGTTGCTGATAGGTCCATTGTGTTTGTCACTCACTTTAAGTGATTGGCACATCTCATAAGGGGTGTTTAGAATCAATGACCCTTCCAAAGCATTTCCATTGTACATGAAAGCAGTATCACCAGCGATGGATTGTTCATTCAACTCAATTGGCAACTTGTTGTTGAAGTTAGTCAGTGATCCAGAATGTTTGGCACTAGCCTTCAGTGACTAGCAGAGCTCGTATGGAGTGTTCAGGTTGATGGATCCTTCCAGAGCATTTCCATTGTACATAAATGCACTGTTACCAGTGATGGCTTGTCCATTCAACTCATTGTTAAAGTTGGACAATGAACCAGATAGTCGAGCGTTAACTTTGAGTGATTCACACACAGCGAAGGGTGTGTTGAGAACCATGGATGCACGGAGAACATCACCATTGTTGGAATATTCATTGTTTCCACTAATCGACTGTCCATTCAATTCTACTGTGAATTCATTGTTGAAGTTGGTCATTGATCCCAAGTGCTTAGCACTTGCATTGAGTGAATGGATCATTTCATATGGAGTGTTCAGGTTCAGAGATCCCTCCAGCACATTCCCATTGTAGTTAAAAGCGCTGTCACCGCTTGCTGTTTATCCATTCAGTTGGATTGTGAACTGGTTGTTGAAGGTGGTGATCCTGCCTGAGTTTCTGATGTTGGCCTGAAGAGTTTGGCAGATGGCAAATGGAGTATTGATGTTGAGACAGGCATCGATTGAGCTGTCTGTGGAAGCGAGGCGACTGTTGGCAGTGATCTCTTGCTCGTTCCAGGACATTGTCAACTCATTAGAGTAGCTCAAGAGGCCACCAGTGTGTCTGGCATCGACTGTCAAGCTGTTCTCAGGAATCATCAACTTCATCTGACCTTCGATGACTGAATCCAAGAGTTTGAAGGATGATTCAGCGCTCATCTGTACATCATTGTAGGAGGCAGTCAGATGATTGTTGAAGTTAGTCAACTCTCCATTGTGTTTGGCATCAATGTTGAATGATCTCAGTTGCTCAAATGGTGTTGTGATCTGGAGAGAGGCCTCTTGACGTGCACCAGTCAGCAGAAGTAGAGCAGATGTTGAGACGACGTCATCCATGAGGTTTGCACGAAGCTGGGTGTTCATGTTGTTTATAGCACCAGTCTTGGTCAGAGAGTAACCAAACTGGCTAGCCTCTGTGAAAGGTGTGCTAATACTGACGCTGTGCTCGAGGCTGTCTCCTGACATCTTGAATGTTGCCTGGCCAGACATCTGTGACTCGTCCATGTTTCCAATCAGGTTGCATGTGAAGTCAGTGATGGATCCAGAATGTATATATTCGACGGCCATGTTCCTGTAGCCATCGAAGGGAGTCTGGGCTGTGATGGCAGCTTTTAGGTTGTTGCCATATTCGAATTCACTTCCGATGGTCATGGTCTTCTCCACGGCTTGCATTGTAAGGGAGTTGGTGAAAGCAGAGATTGGACCAGAGTGTGAGAGTTTGAGGCTGTATAGCTCGGGAATGTTGGCCTTGGCGGTCAAGTGCATCTCAGTACCAGTCAGAGAGAATGAGTTATCAGTAGATAGACGTGTTCCATACATGTCAATACTGGCAGCGTTCTGGAAGTTTGTCAGCTCTCCGGAGTGCTCGAACTGGGCCTCGATTGTTCCCATTGTCACACGTCCAGTCAGGCTTGTGCCAGCCTTCTCAAACTGTGAACTGCCAGCAAAACGCTCTCCATTGTACATGGCGCTTGCCTCGTTCTGGAATTTGCTGAGGGTACCCTGATGAGATATGCTGAGCTCGGCCTCTTTGATCATGTCAAAGGAGGATTTCAGTGCAAGTCGGCCTGTGATTTGGTCAGCCATTGAGAATTCACTCTCAGTAGCGATGTGGTGGCCATTCAGTTTGCCACTAGCGGCATTGTTGAAAGCCATCAGGCTACCATGATGCTGGAATGAGGCCTCCATCAATGAAAATTCCTCGAAAGGTGAGGTGATCTTTGCGCTTCCCTGGATACCGTCATTTTGGCTGAATTCGGTGGTGGCAACAATTTTCTGGGATGGTTTCAGGGTAATTTCAGCCATTGCATTAAAGGCACCAGACAGCTGTCCCTCACATGTGAGCATTAGCTTCTTGTCTTCGGTGAAGGGGCTCTTAAATGTGATCACTGCTTCACGCTTGGGTGCCATGGACACTCCAATGTCGAACTCTATCTTCTTGCCAGTTTGGTACTGCACCTGGGTATTGTGAGTAAAGTCGAGGAGGCTGGTAGCACGGTGAGATGTGCTAGCAGTCATGGTCTGTTGGGGCATCTCCAAGGTAATCTCCATCTCACAGACACCTGAGCCACCGCTCCTTCTTGCTGATGCACGGATATATTCAGCACCTGTCAAGGCACTCTCCAGGTTGAAGTTGGCAGCCATGGCAGCGATGCTGGTCGTGTCCATGTTGAATTCCACTTTGAGGGGTCCTCCGAGGCTGTAATGATTCACTTCAACCTTGGAATCGGAGGCTCGCAGAGTTCCCGAGTGCTCAACGTTCAAGAGCAGCTGTTGGATTGATGGGTGCTCGGAGTTGAAATCAAAATGGAATTTCTTGATCTCAGCCATTGCAAGTTGGGCCTGTGTTTGATACAATTTGTATGAGCCGTACATGGTGGTACTGCTGATATCCCAGGTGCCTTGTACATTACGGGTCATGGCATCCACGCTAACTGTCTCCATATAAGGACTCTCAAGGCGCAGGTTACCTTCAACTGAGGGCAAGTTCATGGTGACAGATCCAATGAGAGCAGCTTTCTGGTTCACGCCCCATGTCAGCTCGTTATGGACATTGAAGGTCGCTCCTTCCAAGTTATCATTCATGTTGAGTTCAACCTGTTCATTGAATGGACTGACAAACTTGGTGTTGAGGCTGAAAGACTTGCCAGATTCCAATGAGAACTCATTCTCTGCCTTGACAGTGTTGGAGTTGTAGATGAACTCCGCTGTGGATCGGATGTTCTTCCATGATCGTTTGTCTGACATGTGGAACAGATTGAGGCTCATGTCTGGTGCATATGGAGTACTAAGACTAGCCGAGATTGTCGATCTCTTCCTAAGTCGAGCATTAAAGTCGATCTCAGACTTCTCACTGTCGATAGCAATCTCTGCATGTGTATTCATATCACGGTTAGTGTTGCTGTGTGTCCAGCTCAGTTCAGTGTGAACAGGTTTGTTGATGTTGATCGCACCATTGTTTGTGATGAACCATCCGTCTCTTTCGTGCATCATGTTGAAGTCAGCAGAGTAGGTGTTTCCAATACCAATGGTAGCCTCGGTGCTGGTGCTGAACTCACGACCATCATCGTTGTGCTTGCCTTTCAACACAATAAATTCGATTCCACTGAAGGGACTGGTGAACTTCATCTCCCCTTCAAAAGCATGGATAGAGAGATCAGCATTGCCAGTCAGTAGAAGTGCCATCTGTTGTTGATTCCAGTAGACCTTTGACTCTGTGCTGATGCTGTTAGCATTCAAAGTCTGGCTACTCTCAACCTTCAAATGACTCATTTCGTGGAATGGGGTGTTGATGGTCAGATCTCCTTGAGTTGTCATCCAGTTATTGGCTTTGTTTAGGTTCAATGCAACATCAATCTTCTGTGAGTCACGGCTTATTTCCCAGTTGGTTTTCATGGCAGTGGAAGTCAGCTCATGCGTGAAGCTTGTTGTGATAGATTCATATCCGGAGTAGCTGCTTGCAAAACGAAGAGTAGCCTCCTTCTTGTCAGCGGCCATCATGTTTCCACTGAGCTCGGCGAACTTACCGAGCCATTCTGATTTCAAGGTGAAACTTGGTGTGGGCATTGCCATCTCCAACTGAAGAGTGTTGGTCATCTTCTGACTGATATCCCGCTCCATGTCCCAGTGTGTGATCAGTGAAGTGGAGACGATTGTGCCAACTTTACGGATGCTTGTCTCTATCTTGACCTTGCGATCTGGGTAAGCGATCTCCAGAGCAGCAGCAGTGTCCATACTATTCCTTGTCATAGCATGCTGCCAGTTGCTGGCAACATTGTACTGTAAGGTACCAGAAGTGAGACGAACGTTGGCATCAAAGTCGATGATCACTGGCTTTAGACGTGCATCAAGTTGGATGGGCTCCATGCTGAATGGAGATGTGAGCTCAGCTGTCAGCTGGTGCGTGTTGTCCCGGATGTAGGTCGATACCAGTTTCACGCTCTCAGAGCGGTCCAAGGTGATTGTAAGGTCATGGTGATACGTGTTTGTGGTGCTCTGTCGTACTGAGTGCATATAGGTCACATCCCGTCCTGGGTAAACAAGACCAGCGCGTGCCGACAACGTCATCAGCGTGGCCATGTCACGCTTCAACTCCAGCTCGGCTTTCACAGAATCCGCGCCATTGTAGTTGAACTCGATGCTGGAGAGCAACTCGTTCATGTTGTGCTGGTGACGCATGACGAGGTCGTAGGCCAGGTTCTGAAAGTAAACATAAACACAATCATTATCAACTGAGACATGCCAGGTCCTGGAAGCAGATATTTTAATAGTCTCACAAGTGGTCTTCCTGTAGTTTGAAGTAGTAAAGCCATGTGAATATGTTACTTGTTCTGTGAATGTGCCACTGGAAGGACCTTTTACTGAGGGTAAATGAACAATTGAACAAACCAACAGAACACATGAATGGCTCTGTCAACTCTTCATGCTTGTGCAGACTTCTCCCAAGATCTGACATAAGTGGATAAGCTTTACACAGTAGATCAATCGACAGCTGGATGATGAGATATTACTGAACTGTCTGTATCATTGATATAGGTTATTGATTGATTAATTGAGTAGTGTTTTATGTCT
>JAUOBU011026418.1:4159-15052 GCA_032360585.1 Nereis procera
AGCTTGCCCCCCACCCCCCCCCCCCCCCCCCCAAGAGAATACATTCTACACATAGCTCCGTCCTTAACATCCTTCTGTACTTTCTTTGTAACAAACTTCCTGGGCCTAGTCAATCCCTATCTCCTGTCACCTGGACACACCTATCTAATTGAGGTCCCTAGCTGCTCAGCATATCACCACCCTCACACATTCACACCCCCAGGTCATTTCAAACATGCATGGATAGATTGTTTCAGCCAACCTTCCACTCTCCAATACTCCATCGTCATGACACGACAAACAGCAGACAACTGCTGTCTCACTTCACACCAGCACACACCCCACTCTCCCACCATGCAAACAAATATCACCCAATCCTATGGAAGAACTGGTTCATCAGTCAATTGCAATGGGCAACAACTCCTGGCGCATTGTGTCACACTCCTAGAGAAAGGATCCCCAGGAGCATTAAATATGACACCTATGCAGTAAAATGATTCAAGTACTCCCCTATGAACTGCGTGATCAAAATAGCAAGCCTTGCAAAATCCGTGTGAAGTCATATTTATTTGCAATCTCACCCAACCATGCTGGCATCATCCTCTGGCAACAAAATGGCGATGATTACCCTTTTCACTATGATAAGCGCCAAATCACCCATGGATATTGTGTCTTTCAAGTCCAATTGAAAGGCCTCTAATGGTCAGATATGAGTGAAACAAATACCTAAGTAAGTATGGCCATTTAATCAATTCACAGCTGAAAATGGACAACCAGAAAAGTATATTTGACTGGATAATGTAATCCATACATTTTGGATTTTGAATGAAGTTTCAAGCCAAAAACTGGGGGGGGGGAGTGGAAAGGACACTGGGTTACCACGATTGTTGTAGATAAGGTATGCTGACATAACTCAGAGCAGTACATTAATCTCCTATGGGAGTTGATTCATGGAGCTATGCATGAAGACCCCTCAGTTCCATGGTAAACACTGCCCAGAACAGGTCAGGCATTTTGCTCAATTTCTCAACTGCTCGACATATGACAAATAGAAAGATCATTTGACATTCCAAGCTGATGTTCATCCTCAAACCCAGTTTTGGCCCAATTTTGGAATAAGCTCGGCTAGACTATGGCCTATGTCTATAAAACAAAACACTAAAAGCCTCTTCAATGTCCTCGATACTGGATTCACCATCAATCTCTGTTATAGGACACTGAACCTTGTAATTCAGAATCTTTCAGAGGCGTTTCACATTGTCTCATGCATTGTCAATACTATTTACAAAAACAAAAATTCTCTTCAAATTCTGCTTCAGGGCCATCAATCTATTGCTGGCACAGTCTGCTGCAGTTCTATTGGCTGGGAGAGTATTGTCTTTTGTCTTCTTGTCCAGGTAGACTCTCTCATCACATGACATGTAAAACTCATCCATGATCCATGGAGGCCGGTCAACATTTACAGACATCAGCTTGTAAGTGGCATAAATGTCCACTATTTTCTATGAAACATGACTGAGATAAGGTCCAGGCAGAATCTGGGTCATCAGCAAATGGGACCCGAGCCCAGTCGACGCTATCAATTGAATCCATGAAGCTTGCTTGCAGCCATCAGCGCAGCCAGCTTTCGAGCATTTCTCGGTGCCGCGTACCAGTGTCGGGCTCTGCTCAAGACGTTTTGGAAAGGCCGGGTGCTTCCAGACACAGAAGCTGCCACCGACCGGCAGGGCTACACCCTGAATCTAGCTCGTGCCATCAACCAGTCCAAGAGGAGGCTCATGCTTGACATTCCGGGAGAGAATATCGGCAGCGATGAGCAAGTTTTTATCTACACACAATGACCATTAAATTTGAATTTGCGATACGAGACTTATTACGAAGGAACTAAGTTATTACTTTATTCTAACCTTGACATCCCCGGCAGCAACAATGGCAGCAAGCGATTTGCTGCCGTGATCTACCAGAACGGGGATGAGTTTGCTGAATGGTTCGCTGCTAGGGACAGGCACATGTACGAAATCATCCGCAATATAGCTCTGGCAAGGCTATTCATGGACCTCAATTTCGACGTGGGACCAGCACCCGAATCCATCAATCTGCCTGCTGAGAAGGGGGTGGCTGACATCATCAGGCTCGTCAAGGAGTACACCTTTGACCATCTGGATTTTCAGCAGGCAGTTGTACCAAACCAAAAGAGGTATCGTTCCACGTCACATTGCCTGATATGGCTTTCAAATCGATCGACATGGACATGAAGCTGTTCATGACTGACTTTGCTCAATGGGTCATGGAGGACAAGGGACCATTGGACCTGGCCTACCAGAAGAAAGATGCGTTGTGCTTTTTGGGCAGGTTCGTCGCCAACATGTTCGTCTACACCAAGAATCGCATGCTCAGAGGTCTCGGGCAGTCAAAAGATCAAGACCTGCTGAAGTACCTGAGTGTGGCTGATCTAGGTGCAGCCGATTTCACCAGCATCTTCATGCCTGTGCTGGCCTGTCTGTGCAACTCAGTGCCCAAGGACATACTGGCAGAGTGGGCTTGTGAGGGTCACATGAATGTCGAGGCCGGGATGAGGAAGTATGTAGCAATGATCGAGAAGCTCCGAGAGTCCGCAGACGACATGTCGAGGCCGGGAGACATGGCCATGCAGATCGCACACTTGGGCCTTGCATGGGAAGAGACAAAGAGAGGAGACAAACCACCTCGTTTAATCGACAATCAGTCAAAGGTCGGCCTCCACCAGTTTCCAGATCTGGAGGTTATCGAACCAACTACAAAGACACACGAGCCACTGGATGCTGCCAAGAACAAGCTTCTCGCGACGCTGTCCAAGATCACGTGACAGGACAAAGACCCGAGACTGATCGCCGCCAATCACCGATGCTTCTTCATCATGGGCAAGATGGGTGCGAGCAAGAGCCAGACTGTGTGCATTATGATCGAACAGTAGCTACGGACGGGTAAGATTGAATCTGCCCTGTACATCTGCCCAAGAATCATTCTTGCAGAGCAGACAGCAGAAGAGGTTGAGAAGATTAATCATGACGAGATGATGACGTGGAAAGGAAGACAAAATGCTACGCAACTGGTCAAAGTTTATCGTTATTACACAGACCCATGGAAATATGCGCACAAGATGTTTGACAAAGAGGGGAAACTTGTCACCAACTTTTACGCCTCTGTCATCAATTCCATCAGCATGACCAAAGTGAAACACGATGTGGTGATCGTCGACGAGCTGGTGGTTTGTACTGGGAATTTCTTCATGGACCTCACTGCAACTGAATCCATTACACCCAAGCGTGTGGAAAAGTGTGATACGATGATCGCGAATCTGGCAGAATGCATTCGCCATGCCAACACGGTCTTTTTCATCGATGCTGCATTCAACCCCGGCATCCAATAGGTGTGTGGAAATTTGTACATGGGACATTTGTGACCCGTCCCTCAAATGGACTTGGCCCGCATGCTAGGTAAGAACCTCAGGGCCACAACACTTTACATGAGCAAACTGAAGAGCAAAGGGGAGCGGTTCATGACCAGCACAGAAAAGGCTGACGAAATGGTCAAGGTGTTCCAACCCAGATATTTGGCCATGTTCAATTCTAACCAGATGATCCAGGCCATATTCGACCACCTGATTGAATACTATCAGTGGGAGGCTCTCGTGGTTGACTTAGTCAAGAATGCCTACAAGAAGAAAGAAGACAGTAGGCGCGTCAAGTCCATAGTGTACACGTCATCCACTTGTGTGGCTAAGGAACTGTATATAGCCATCAACACTTTGAAGCCCGCAGATGAACAACTTTTGCCCAATGTCGCATTGATCACTGCCAAGATGCTCAAGGACGATGGGCGATGGCAGACCATTTCCAAAGTACGCACCTGCGATATTCTTATTGCCACACCTTGTTTGGGAATCGACTCCTCTTGGACAGATAATCACATGTTCGATGAGCCGTGCCGAACGCGAACAACATGGTGCGGCAGGTAGCCGGGATTCAGTTGAACGCATCCCGCACACTCAGGTACAACATGCAACTGCACGGAAAGCCAGACTGCAAGCTCCATTGCACTGACACCATGCGTTGATGGAGGCATCACTCACACTGTCTCAAGCTTCAAAGAGACGTACAGCCACACAAAAGCACACGACAAAGCCATCCAGTCATCCCTGCCTCGCCCCAAGCAAGTCACCAGAAATGAACTGAAGAAGGGCTTCTCACACACAAGAATGCCAGACCTCCAGTACAAACCTCCGACCTACGTACTACAAATGAAAGATGGCAGATCCGAGCAGCAGAGGAGAATGAGGCTCCATTTGACCAACCTCGGACAGAAGTTGGCCGACGAATATTGCCACATGTCCAAGCATAGGCCGAGGGATGTCAGTGAGGCTTCGACCATCCTCGAAGCATTGAAGCAAACAGGATCGAAGCACGCTGTTGATGAGGTCAGAACCAAGGGTGCAGATGCACACTTTGTGAACATTGCATGGATGAAACAGGTGCGTGTAGAAGAAGAAACGGCAATGGACTCAAAAAAGGATTGATACGATGAACAGGATGCTACCTGCTCAGACAACTGTGCCTACAACAGCGATTTATCAAATTTCAAGGAAGGCACCAAAGCATCTAGAGAAGCTATGCAACACATAGCACCAAAAGATGCGTCTGACCCAAACACCATTTCCGACAGAGGTTGTTGTCTCAAATGAGGAGGTGAACTAGCCATACTGTGCAATGGAGCTTCAATGAACTGTTCTGCCACGACTGCTTGAGTAGTGTACAGGCTATAGTGCCACACTCTGGTAATTGCTACTGTTTCAATATTATGGAGGTGAAATTAAACTGATGGATGTATCTACGTTGTTGATTTCATTTGGTGAATATCATAGTATGGCACCGACTAGCAGGTCCAATGATGTGCCCAGAAAAAAAGGGGCGGTAAAATCCCATCATCCGCATGACTGACCGAATCTGTGCGCTGTGCGAATACTCGTACAGGTCGGCCACGGCGAATCGTACACGCAGCGAGGCACTGACCAAATCTGTGCGGGTATTTGCTGCAGACCGCCCATCAGCCACACTGAAACAGTCACCTGGGCCCGGTCAGCTGGGCTCGAGACGTGTCTTTACCGCCACGTCCAGCCTCATCAGTATGCTCTTCCTCGCACGGCCTGACAATGTAGGCATATAGATAATAGACACAGCTGCCCCATAGACTATATCCACCATTTGAACTGGAGCATAATCTACTGTGTAGTCATGGGCGGGATAACACAGTGTGGCTGGGCAACTAGAGAGGGTGCTGCAAATCCTCTGTTCATCAAACCACGAGTATGAGACTGGTGACAGGCAGCCTATTTACTGCATTTACCAAGTTCATCGGCCACTGCCTCAGACGTGGCAAATGCATTGCCCACCTACGCCATTGCCCGCTTAGAGTTTGGCCGTGGGCCAGCCTCGCCTTGCAGTGAAACGTGCATTGAGCCTCCTCCATATATGTGCACAATCGTTCAGCACTGTGCATTCTCAGGTGCCACTACCTGGGCCAATTTAGATGGTCGGGCGCGTTCTGGGGCAGGTATTCAAAACACACACATGTATAGGTATGATCTCCAGGTTTATTTGCATACACATACAGCTCTCAAATTTAAGAGATTTACACGTACGCAACTCAGACCTGCGGTCGCGTCGGAGAGAACCCGGGGGAAATCCTTCTCGCTCTTCCCATGTGCGAGTCCGCCTCGTCTCACCCATGTACACACACTCCATGCAGCAGTCACCCTCATGGCAGGAGCCTCCACTTCCACAACAGAGCATCAACGTTCTGTACTCCGGCGAAACTGAACACAGAGGTCGGGCACTCACTCCTCGGTCACATCGTCCAGGAACGCCCGCAGCCATTTATAGCCCCAGTGAGCCAGCTTGATGAGCACCTGGGCGACTTCGCTGTCCACTGCTCTCGATGAGCACCAGTCAATCTCCCGCAGGATCATGTAGGCAATCCAGCTGCACATGAACATGTGTTGTCGACACCAGATGGACATTGCTCCGTCGCTGCACGAGCACTCGACGTGCCTGAAATGGGCTCGGCTGATCAGCGCGTCCCCCAGCATATGACTTGTTGCCCGCCTTCATGTGCTTGAAGAAAATCTGATGGAACTTGCACATGTGGGTCATGACCAGCAACAAGGAGTGACCCATCTCGACTGAGCGCTCGATGCACATTGCCCCCGCCTCATATCTTGTAGGTGCGAAATATGCCGTTGCTGTCCAGTGGCACTTCGTTTGTGTGTGCGCAAATACAGCATGTCCAACTTATCAGTAATATACAAGGCCATTCCGTAGCTGCGCCTCGTCAACCACCAACTCCACACAGACCATGCGCACATTATGTCCAACGTGTTCATTTTGCTCGGATTGTAACAGTTGGTGAAGAACTTGGTGATGCAGTCCGTCTTGTCCTTTGTCATCATGTAGCTAATTCTGTAGTACACAATTCGATGCCGGTGTGTCCACAGCCGGTGGTTCTGCCAGCTCGTCGTGGCCGCTCAAGTACCATCTGGCAAAGCTACGTGCTCGCTTGGCATTCATCAGCGAGTTGGCCACTGCGAACGGAATCGTTGTGGAGTAGATGCCGATGCCAGCAAGCAGGTGAGATTTGGCGTACAGCTTGCTGCACAGCATCCGGAAGTGGTTTATGCCCAGCCCATTCACTTCAGGTGCGACAATGATACGCATGAAGTATCCCTTGTAGAGCCTTGTGACTGCATGGCAGGTCGTCATAAAGATGCGAGCGATGGCCAACATGATGTCTTGAGATTGCGGCTCCACCCAATCACTCTGAACCTTGTCTGCTGCAATGACAATGTAGTGCTGTCGTGAGCTGGCAGACTCAGCCATAGCTACAAAGTTATGGCATTGAACGACTGGCCCACATCCGTAGGCGCTGGGTCGATGTACGCCAACACATCCCTTGAGAAGGTCAGGTCCTTCCGCTCACCCATCATGAGGTAGAACTCCAGGCTGATGGCTCTCATGCAGAAATGCTTGTGTGCCGTTAACGAGGTGAGGCGGATGGCGTCAACGTCAATTCTGCTCTTCTTCAGGCAGTCGAGGCCGACATTGGGCAACAGGATGCCAATTTTGCTCAATATGTCCATTCTTGTGTCACTGCTGCCGCTGTTCTTGACGAATGCATTCAACGTGCACCGATATGAGGTGTCTGCCTTGATGTGAGGCAGCTGAGAAAACAGATAGCAGCTGCAGCACATGGCCACAACATCATCGTCTAGCATTGACCGCACATGCTGTGGGCACATGTGTGGAACATTGTTGATGAGGATGTTCACCAGATCCATGAACAGTTTGCCATTCGGGTGGGCCATCCTGTGCGAACTACCCACCACCATATGCGCTCAGGTCAATGTTATCGGCAAAACCTCCTGCGGAGCCTCCACATGCAGAAAGCAAAACTCGTCCATCACGATATAGTTGTGCTTATTCCCCCGCAGCGCCTGCAACAAGAAGACAGCTGTGCATTTGTCAAGCGTGTACACTTGTGCCAATCAAAGATGTGCAAGACCCTGCGGCATGAGCGCTGTTAACCTACGTGGGCAACGGGCAGAGGGATGCATTCGCATGTCCCACACACGGTATGTTGCACTTGTGCCGAGGCAGCACATGTGTCGGTGTGAACTACTGTTGATTGACAAATTGCGCATGCAAGAGGAAATGAAAGACACCTGGGGATTCACCAACGTGCAAACATCGCAGGCTGCAGGGACGTGCCGCTGAAATATATGAGCAGAGGTACTCGTTCTGGCAATTTGCAAGGGGTATTCGGCTGAGTGTGGCCGAGTACGAGGTCAACCCGAGGCATCTGGAGAGCATTGTACAGAGGACAAATGCTCTGTTCAATTCAATGCGGCAGGCACAGCCAGAGTTGCGCTTGGCCGAGTGTGAGAAAGGATACAGGGAAATTGTCTTCCTGCTGCGGAATGCCGTACTGGGTGAGAAAAACGCAAAGCGGTCGCCGAACTACTGGAGGAAGGTGTGTGCAATAGGATGGTCGGAGCGCAGTTCAGCAAGGACATGCACAAATTATTCGTTTATGATCTCTTGGAGTCACATGACAAACTACTGCATGGCTTGGCTACGCTCATATGAGGAGGCTATTAGCAAGGATAGGTCCACCATTCTAGCTGTCCTGCCCAAAGGCTCTCAGTCCTATTTCTATCGATGCGGGTACAAAGGTGGGGCCACTCCATACAGAAATGCGTCACGCATTCACAAGATGCCCGACACCGATCTAGTCTTCGCCCATGGGCGGCATGGCATGTGTGGATCACATGAGAGAAGTGCCCACGGCTGAAGTCGACAACATTGCCACGGTCACCACGAGCACAGCAGACGAGGACTGGTACGACGCCGACACACCGATTTGGATAATGGTCGACAGTGATGATGATGCCATTACTCTGTTCTGTTGGAACAAGGCGCACTGGGAGGCATGTAATGGCATGCTGGTCCCACCCACTTCTCAGAGCGCACCCGCCTTGGAAGACAGCATGAAAATTCGCTCGCTCGTCTGCTCAGTCATGTTTGCCTACATTCGCTCCTTGCCAGATATGGCAGAATTGGTCCCATTCTACAGTGACACCGAGCTCGAGGCCAAAGTTGTCTGGCCGCAGCTGCTCCATCTGGCCATGGCGGATGATGCCTTGTCTGCTGCCACCCTCGCAAGGGTGTTCATCGGCACCATGCTGGGAGGCCTCATGGGGTGTGTAGAGATCTTCGAAGCAATCGACTACAACGACGGGTTTCTGCGTGTGCGAGCCAAAGCGTACTATGATACAACCATGGAGTACTACAATCCTCTCTCACCAGCTGTTAACACATACATGTGCAGATGATGGGGCATGCACACCCATGAACATGTCATTGCAGACCTCTGACCCACCACCCATGCACGCCTCGAGGTGGATGGCGAACGGCGGCAGACCATGTGGATACGCGCTCTCATCCAGGACGGGCAATTCACGAGCATCGAGTATGCTCAGGACACCCAGGTTGAAACTGCAGGCGAGCTAGCGACGAAGCACTTGTCAATTCAATTCAATTCAATTCAAAAACTTTTATTTAACCACACGCGTTGCCATCAGGGCCCCGGTCCTGATCTCCCCGACAAGCGTGCTATAAAAGCCGGGACTATACAATGCTGTAAAAGAGTGTATTAGTGACATATATTCATTGATTTGTCATTCATTCATAGTTGGATACTATTCAAACTGTAATGATGAGGTCGCTCGATTGATATTAACCATATTTACGGGATTGTGTACATAGTTCTTATACATAATGTGGCAGCGGCTCAGTTATGGATATCATATAAGATGTTTCTGATGTTTCTGTGTCCTGTGATCTATGTGATGTGTATAAATAGTGTATATATATTATCAATAACATAATAAAGTATAACATAATATAATAAGCAAAACAGTGTTGTCTTGTCTTTACCATGAATCATATGGTGATGCTTCCAGATCCGAGTAAGGATACTGGTCAGGACAACAGGTATATTGTAAGCTAGTTCAAAGTGGTGGTCCAGGTTTTCAGTGATTCTAGGAAGATTTCTTTATCTTCAACATGTAGAGCTCTTATATTTTGCGGGATTGAGTTCCAGAAGTTAGGCCCTTGGAAAGAGAAGCCTTTCCGTCTCATGTTGGAATTTGTTAATGGAATTTCAAAGTCGTGATTGGTAGCACCTCTAGTGGTGTACAAGTGAAGCGACCTTAATGGAGTTAGAGCTTCTGACAGATAACCTGGAGCAAGGGAATTTATGCATTTATATAATACTCCACCCAGATGATAATATCTCCTTTGGTGAAGTTTTGGGAGATTCAGAGCTTGGTGCATTTCATTTATACTTGTCCTTTTGTGACATTTAAGGATCATTCTGCAGCATCTGTTCTGCATTTTCTGCAGCTCTGATGCATCTGACATAGATATACTGATATATACTGTGTCGCAATAGTCAAATAATGGTAGTATAAGGGCACGATAGAAGTTCAGAGCCGTCTCTTGAGACATTGAGTTTCTTGCACGGTACAACATTCTGAGTCGTTGGCTACATTTGGATAGGAGAACCTCTACATGATCATGATAGCTCAAGTGTGGGTCAAGATGAACCCCCAGATATTTGAATGAAGTCACATTATCTAAAGTTTCATTCCGTATCATAACTTGGAGAGGTGGTGTCCTTGATAGCAAATGTTTTGACCCGAAAATCATAGTTTTTGTTTTTTTCGTGTTCAGAAACAATTTATTAGAATTCAGCCATTTTTGGGCTTGTGCCATGTCTGCGTTGAGCTTTTCATTGATTTCATGTACTGCTCTTCCATCAGTGTAGATTGCAGTGTCATCCGCATATATTCCGATGCTACAGTGACTCAGTACCTTCACCAGGTCATTAATGTACAATATGAATAAGAGCGGGCCCAGAACTGAGCCTTGTGAAACTCCACATCTCACTTCAAGCGGGTCAGATACTGTATTATTTATGACTGTCGACTGCTCTCTGCCTGTCAGAAAATTCTCGAACGAGAGCTGGTTGACACCCTTAACACCATATGCTGACAATTTCTCAAGAAGCCTCTGGTGATTCACAGTATCGAATGCCTTCTTGAAATCCATGAACACGAACCCTGTTGATAAGCCAGAGTTCATGTTCTTAGAAATAAAGTCGGTCATATGTAAGAGAGCTGTTTCTGTAGAATGGAATTTTCTAAATCCTGATTGGAATGGAGTCAGTAGATCATGAAAATTTGGAATTGTTTCTGTACAATCTTCTCAATCAATTTTGATAGAAATGGGAGAGTTGAAATGGGTCGATAGTTGCTTGGAA
>JAUOBU011037526.1:0-14984 GCA_032360585.1 Nereis procera
ATTATTATACATTGGTCTATGCACAGTGGATATTGCAATGGGTGACAACAAAATGACCAAGAATGGCATGGGACCCACAATATCCCAAAAAAACATTGGTTGGGTCTCTTCTGGACTTGAAAACAGAATGTGTGGCAAGTTTGAGGATGATGCTCATCCTGTATTTTTTTCTGTCAGATTGAGGGGTCAAGGTCAGAGGTCAAAAACCACCAAAAGTTGCCAAAAACGATGGGTTCTTACCACAATATCTCCAGGACAGCCACTCCGACCTCTTTCAGACCCAGTCCAAGATGTACCCATGTCTGCAGAGGGTGCCCATGGTTCTCATCTTTCAGTTGGATCTAGCGGTCAAGGTAAAAGGTCAAAAAGTGCCAGACGCAGCCATTTTGCCATACAGACATAGTTGACTTTGTCAGAAACTGTTGCTCGGATCTCCTCAGCACTTGCAAAGAGGATCTGCAGCCAGCCCTGGGGATGGTGCCTGTCTGGTCTGTTTTTTGTTGGTTGAAGGAGTTATTGTCGAAAAAGCCAAAATCTGAAGAAAAAAAAAATCTCCCAAAATGCCAAATTCTCTGAATTCCTCATGTGACCAGGATGTGTACCCAGGCCCTGGAATGGTGCCTGTCTGGTAGCACCCAAACCATCACTTGGATCACCTTTGGACCTGGGAATGCACTGTGTCATGAGGTCAATTGATGACATTAGTCAAGTGAAAAACAGCCACAAATTGCCAAAACAACAGGTAAAATGGTCTCAGCACAATGTATGTTTCTCACCAACAGGAAAGCCCCTGTAAATACTGTATGAGGCTTCAGACCCTACTTCTTGGTCAGAAATTAAAACTAAACTGTCACATTAGCTAGATCAGCAGTGAAGTTGTTTTCTCAGCTGACAGATTGTTTACAGTCAGTTCTGATTATTTTGTAGATGTTGCTTTTAGAAGTATTTTGTGCAGGCACAATTGATAGAAACACATCATCATGGCCTTGTTCTTGCCAAGATGCTGTGCTCAGTTCACCTCGAATAGATATAGCCAAATAGTGATTGCATGAGCATTTCCACACTCACATTTGTTATAAATGGTACTATGTTGGTTATGTGGTGAATTCTTGAACTGGCATGGGCTTTCTGAATGTGTGAGCATATTTTTCTTCCACAGCCTGAAGCGCTATGCATCCAGGAGCACAGACCTGAGTGACCTTGATGAAGGTGTAGTAGGAAACCTGTCAAACTTCGAAAAGCATTTGCTTGAATCTCAGGACCTGATAATTTCTCGAGGCAAGGTAACTATACATGTACTTTCTCAGATTATTATGCAATCATATTCTTGGTTGAACACCAACATATAGTTCTGTTAGAAAACAGTTTAATTTGGGTTTTGATATTACAGTATTCTCCTGCTGAAGGACCCTGTCTCGTGGTGGTAGTGGTGGTGGTGGTGGTGGTGATGGCAGTGGAGCATGGTAGCGTGGTTCGATTGGTCTACAAATTGCCTCAGCACAGTGTATGTGTTACCCACATGAAAGCCCTTGTAAATATTGTGAGGGGTAATTGATTGATTGATTGAGTAGTGTTTTACGTCTCTTCAACCCATACTGGATTATATGAGACTTGTGAGGGGTAAGATACTACTTCGTGGTCCCAAGCTATGTAAAAGCTATTTTGGGTGTCTACATGTGGTCTGTGCTCTTATGGGAGAGGATAATATATTATAATTTCATATAGACAGATTTCATCAGATATTTTCGACAGTGTGATCTGGGTATGGTCCCCTGGGTGTGTGCAGTATGTACCCCATCGATTATTTCTGAATTGAAAAATTTGCCATTCACAGAGAGGAAGGCCTGTACCAGTTCTGCTGCCATCTGAAACATGAAAACCACTGGAGTTCTTGGCAGATCCGGAAGTACGCAGGAATGCTGGTATTAGCCCAGAGAATGGATACCTTTTCCCAAATCAAGGTATGCTGTGCAGAAAACATCCCGAGCCTGTGATAACATGCACTTTTTCCATTTCTTGGCAGGTATAGTTGTTGGGAGGTTTTTTGAGGAAGGAGGTGCTTGTATTGGAATATCCCTCTTGTTGAATCGTCCTGTAGGGATAAAAGAATGCAGGAGTCCCACTTTCTGAAGCGATTGAAATTTTGAGATGGTATATGTCTCAAAGAAGTAAGGTTTGAAATCCTCTTTCATTGAAAGAGACATAAATAGAAAAGGGATAGGCTTCACACCTTTCTTGTAATTCTGCCATTGGACATATGCAAGTTGTTTTCATGGTACATTGAAATTGCAGACTAACTAAATTGTTGGATTGACAGTCAGACTTTCATTCATATTTTTTCTTGCATGATTTCTGTTCATCCACAGCTGTAGGTCCTGTGCGGTCATACGATTCATTGAAGAAAGTTTGTGATGAATGCCATCTAGCTGCACCTCAAAGGATAACCAGTGTATCAATGAGGAAGTACACTGCTACTCTTACTCAAGTATGTACTGCCATTTGGCCATAGAAGTGTTACAAATTGTGATTTCCCCTAATCTCATAGCTGAGATATTAGCAATACCTAAGGAGTCAGTCATTGGCCTTGAGATCAGAAATTCTTCTGACACATCGGTTTTAATGTTTTTCTAATACTGTTTAACAATCATTGAAGCTCAAATGTTTGGAAATATAATTTTCCTGAATTATCATTCCCCAGCTGTATTTGAACTAGGAAATCATATTGTTCAATGATATCAAAGATATCTATATCAGAGATTTCAGCCTGGCATAGCTTGTTCTTTGTATGCCACAAAATGGTCTCCATAAATCCCATTGAATATTTGGAAATCTGAATCATTCCATTATTAGTCTGTACAAGTTGTGGGGGTGTGTAAGCTGTATGAGGTGCAATTACAGTTTTTACTTGTGTTAACTGCTTAATGCTTATCTTGCCACAGCATCAGGTAAAATATGTTCATGGTAGTCCCTTACAAAGCCTGCAGGGGCTGGTGCAAGGCTTCCCAGGGAACACCAAGAAATACTGAATATAAACCTATCAAGATACCACTGAAAATGAAAATTCCAATATAAGTTTCAAGATATTTCCAGGGAAAGTGATTCAGATTCAATCTCAGAAAAGTTATCCTAAAAGTGCCTATGCACCCATGGTGGGGTGTCATAGATTCAGGAATAAGTTCTCTGGGGTGTAGACATAGACTCGCAAATGCATAAGTGGGGTAAAGAAGGTACAGGCACTCTCAGAGAGGGCCCTCCTGGATGCATGGATGTTAGATATAGCCACATCAAGTTAAAATTGGCTGCATTTAACACTGTAACTAGTTGGTCATATCACAATTTTCTAATGGCTTATGATATTACATCTCTCAAAGGTTCTAAGCATGAAAGAGCATGAGTTAAAATGGATTTGTCAGCACCTCGGCCACAAAGAAAATGTTCATTTAACCCACTACCGACAGACATCTGGCGTTATCGAACGTGTTCAGGTTGCAAAAGTCATGCTGGTGCAGGATCTGAACCTGTCCACCAAGTTTGCAGGCAAAGAGTTAAAGGAAATTGACCTTGAAGGTATGTTGAGCATTATGACAGCATTTTAAACATTATGCTACTTCACTGACACCAGTGATGAGCAAGCATTCTAAGTTCTGGAAAATCTTGTTTTTCCATGACAGGTGGTCTCTTCTTGCAGGTATATAGGTGAACAAGTAAAAAAGAAGTAGTCATGAAAAGAGCTTGCTGGTCTCAGTTTGCTAGCTGGTCACAGGATTGTTGGTCACTGATTTTACAATGTCTCCATTGTACCCTACAAAAACTACAATGTGTGATTCTACTCCATGCCCATGAGATATCATATTCTCTTCAATTAGCACCTGATCAGAATGGGAAACCTGTTTGTGTCTGTCTGAATGAGCAACTTTCTCCACATTCTGAATCAAAAATAATGACAGAAGCCATGTTCGAACAACACAAAAAGGCGGTGTCCTAGTCAGTATGGTGCTGTCCAATCAGCTGTGAGAAGAGAAAGAAGCAGCCAAAGTGGTCTGAATGCACTGTTAATTGTAATTGAAGAATTCTTCAATGATATCACTGGAATTGTTTTTTCTCTATGTTGGTTGTTCTACATCTTGTCAGCACCATGGATGTGCTTTTTTGAGACATGTGGTAAAGATGGTTGTCAAGTGGAGGCAGCTGTCATTTTACAAAATTCTGTATGGAGGTGATCCTGGGTCTCTAGATGGCAGCCACCAATAGGCATGGTGCCTTACTGAAGTGATGCCATTGGTGACGATGTCCTATGTGTAGCATATCTTGGTACCCTGTGTGTGTAATTTCTGCAGACAACTATCACCTGTCTACAACTAAGACCATTATCTGAACAATTGGAGAGAGTTTGAAATGACAGAACAGATACAAGGAAACAGTAGCCCAATGATAGTGAAATATTGGTTGAAGATGCCTGAAGACAAACAATGGAAGATTTCGTGGTCATGCTTTCACTTGCCCATCTCAAAATATATTGAGAGAAAGAGATAGAATGAAGCTACAAGTAGGCCAGAATATTCCCAATGGCAACAAGGTAAAGGCTTGGGCCCACTGGTCGCTGCCGTATAAAGCGATCCTCCCCCACCCTACTCAAAAAGTGTGATCCTCTGAAACCGTAAATAGATGATACTGAGGTTAGTTTACTTATTCAGCAATAGGCAGGTGCCGTCACATAATGACCATGATTTTCTCATTTGTTAGGTAACTGTTGACTACCAATGATATGTTTATTCAATATGTAGAAATAATGCATGCAAGCCATGTGCAAGAGAATGGGGTAGATGCGACACAAGCATCTGGACAGCTGCAACTTCAACCTGCCGTAGAGCCAGAGGAAGAAGATGACGTTGCATTTCATGAAGCGGAGGCAAGCTCTGACTCTGACTCTGACAGAGAGGATCATCCGAAAAGAGCACCACATACACGCCTAAAGTGGGTGAAAGAAGAGGAGGAGGAATTGCAACTGTACCTGGGTCAATTCTTCCAAAGTCAAGTAACACCAGGGTTGCCAGAATGCAGGGTGGCCATTGAGAAAAGTAAGCAAGCTCAGGGTGTACTACAACGGCGTGATGCGCATACAATCGTCAAGAAAATGTCGACGATGATTATGAAGTCAAGAAGACAGGCTGATCAGTAATATGTAATAACAATTCACATATATAATAATTCAAGAAAGGTATAGAGACAAAGACCTAACACATATGTGTGCTCCCAGTTTTTATTGTTGAAGTGCCACATTTGTTGACAAAGTATCTACAGAATCTAAGATTGACCAATATGTCCAGGAATGTTTTTGCCTTCATCAGGCGGAATTGATTCATTTCTGTATTGGATTTGTTGACTCCTGTGGCAAACTGGGAGGAGTGAGTGTTGCTCGTGGTTGTCCTCAGGTATGTTGCTAGGGATCTGTTGTCACATAGTTGTGGTGTGGTGGTGCTTGTTCTGTGTGTTTGTGTTGTGTGTCTCTGGCTTGTGGAGGATGCTTGCTCGCATATTTGTGTGACAGGTGAGTACAGGTCCCAGTGAGTTGGTGATGGTGTATGTGTGTAGGGGTGGTGTAACTGTTGTATTGGTGATTGTTGGCATGGTAATGTCTAAACGGGGGCCAGTGATTGGATATCCTTTTAAATTCGAATGTATGTACATGTAATCATTTTCCCCTAACTGTCTGAGTACATAACTTCAAATGGTATAATTCAAACAATCCAAGTGAGAGATGTCTTATTCGGTGTCTGAGTCGATTGCTCTATTGTTTGTTCATGCATTATGGGGTAACGTTATGGCGTACTCTTTGGGCATGCATGATCTCGCTAGCCTAAAGTAGGAGTCGTTCTACTTTTGTATGGGCTGCTTCTGGTGTGAGGAACACTGTCTCCAATCAGTTTGGGTGTGGGCCTGGGTTTTGTCTGTGTTAAGAGTTATCTGTTTGTGTGTGTGTCTCTATGCAGGCTGCGGTGTGATGGGTTGTTTGTGTATGTGTGTACTGTCCATCATGCTGCTTGTCTAGGCATGAAGGCTTGGTAAGGTGGCAGTGGTCTGTGTGGCAATTTCATAGTTCATTCTGTTCGTGATGATGATTTCTGGTGTGACGTTGAGTTGGATTTGTGGTGTACTTTGTTGGTAGTAGGTGTCAGGCTCTGGAGTGGCAGGCGGAGTGGGGCATGGCTGACCGATAGGAAATATATCTGGATACAGTTGGTCATACCTTAGTGGTGATGTGGTATAAGGTGTGGCTTCTGTAACGGTGTATTTTGGTGTGTTGTGTGGTGTGGTGAAAGATGATGCACCTAGTTCTGTGTTGTTGATATTGGTCAGCACAACGGATGGTTGTTGTACTGGTAGTAGGGCGTCTAGTGGGAAGGTGTGTGTGGGTAGAGATTTCTGTGGGATTGTGATGGGTTTCTTGTTTGCCTTGGCTAGATTGTAGGCTTGTAGCGTGGTGGTAGAGGTAGGGATTTCTTTGGTGAGGTAGATTGGTGGGATGTCCTTTGGCGGGGGTTGGGATGGTAGTGGGGCAGATTTTATTCTGATGTGGGGCATAGAGCTGATGCTAGTACTTATGGTTGCAGTGTGGTTGGTCCTTGCAGGTCTTTACTTCGGCTCTTCTATTTGTTACTGGGGTTATGGCTACCAGTTTTTTGGTCAAATGGGGTGATCGCAAGTGAGTCTTGGATGGACATATCTGGGTGTGAGATTTTTGTATGCTCTTGAACTTTGTCCTTACAGAGATTGGCGTAATTACAGTATCAGCAGCTGAACTTGAAATTTCTACTTTTATGGTAGTGTCTCATGTTGCGATTTAGATTGGTTTTGTGTGAAAAGCGCTGTTGACATTTCTTGCACATGAGGCGATACTTGTATATTGGTGGATCAGGTTTGGTTTGTTCTCAAAGATGACAGTGGGGTCATGTGGGTCTTTGTCATGGGGTAGGTGGTGGGCACCAGGGGAGTGTTAGTGGTTTGGGTTGTAGTGGGCCAGGATAGACTGGTCGGTGGTGGGAGGCCCAGTTTAGTTGGATTGGTGGTGAGGAGTGGCATAGATGGAAGGGGAGAGGTGGCTGCGTCAGTATGGAACTCCTGTGTAGAGGTTATAGTCATGATGTGTATGGTAATGGGTGTTGAGGCGGGGTGGTTAGGGCTAGGATTGAATTGTAATTGTTCATCAAATAATCGCTGACGAAATTGAAATCATGGTCACTGGCTACATCAGTGTCGCTGCTACTGAGCAGCAAGTCTTCGAACAGTTCTTTTGAATCTTGTGCTTGCTGAGGTTCCTCGATTGTTGGTTTTAGTTCTTCTTGTGGGTTTAGTGTGTATCCTGGTTTTTGTAGTCTGGATATTGCCTTCGATGGTAGTTGATGAGTCAAATGTCCTGCTTGAGTAGAACAGGTTCTGCCAATCGATATTGTTCAGGTCAGGTACGGGTGTCGGGTTTGCAGCTGGCCGTTCATCCCTTGTCCGGGTCGTACTTCTCTTTACAGGTGTTGCTGTGGATATTTTGGTTGTGATTGTGGCAGACTGTTCTGACTGGTGTTTAGTCGGTATGGCTGGCGGTCTTGTGTTGGATATGGCTGGTGGTGGTTGGTCGAGCGAGTTGGCTAGGGCTTCAACCTGCATTGCTCCTTTGGTCATTCGCCTGAGGCATAGTTGCCATTTCTTTGCAGTCTTGTCCATCTTCCTTGTGCATATTCTGAAAGCATGAAGAATGTATATGATTTAGTTCATGGTGGCTGGAGTGCCCTGGTGGTTAGTTCATAATATTCAGGCCTGAGGGGTCCATTGTGCCAAACAGATGGATCTAGGCCTCCTCATGTCCGATTCTGGTATTTAGGTTGCGATAGCTATGGCATATCGTCGATACTCTAAGGTTAGTGTGAGTGTGGCCAGGAAGATTGTAATGGCGTGAGATGCTGGTCTCCTTTCTGTTAATGTTGTATTTGTGTGAGGTCAGACGTTCTCTCAAGGTGTTGCTACTCTGTCCAATGTATTGTTTGTGACATATATTGCAGCTAATGATGTAGATCACATAGCTGCTGAGGCAATCAAAATGGCCCTGGATCTTGTGTTTGTAGCAATTAGAATAGCTGTTGACTGTTGTATTGGTCTGGTAGAGTGGACATAGGGCGCATCTTTTGCCGCATTTGAAGTTAATAATTCTCATAAGTACACTATAACATTTAAGTTTTATATGGTTCTTCAATTTGCCACAATGACTAACACAGGTGTGAAGCCATACCATGATACATGAGTAGAGTTCTACTGTAGATGTTACACACTAGGTTTCAACCAGTAAGAAACTGGTTATGGTGGGTGAACACGCCCCATACTAATGGTGAGAAACATTACAATGTGAATATATTGGTAGCACAAATGAGAAATTCCACACACGACATGGTTACATGTCAAAAATGCCTGGAGTTATTAACATCAGGATGATAAGAAGTTAGTGGGTATAGTGTATCACACTTGAGGGCACTAGTGACCATATTGTACCTGACATAATTGTCCAGTGCCAACACTAAGTACCATGATCATGCTACTGTCCACCAACCATTGCTCATAACTATTGTAGATGTTATCATCCTAGGAAAAGTGCTTATGAAGGACCTGTGTACGTGAATTGAATTTGCCCATTATCATCCTGGTGTGAGAGCCATACAGTCTTTAACTCTTGATCATAATCATTCATATTGGTACTTGTATGTGTGTGTATATGCCTGTATGAGCATATGAATAAACATCTATGCATATAATCTACAATTGCTAAGTCTCCCAGTGCCCTAGCTATTCTTTTCACAGGGATATTAATTTAGTTCCTGGTTGGTTGCTGACCAAAGTATAATTTCATAGGCCGACGAATCCCAGTCAATTGTTATGTAAATCTTATTTTATTTTGTGTCTCGACTTGACATCCTAGCATGATAGTTATGACAGTTTGTTTCGTGCATTATCATATATGTATAATTTAATTGCTCATGAGTGATCCAGTTTGAAGGTTTGTTGACTATTTTAGATATATTTCATGTGTTATAAATGAATAACTGCTATGTAGCTTTATGTTTTCACAGGCAACCCAAGAATTGGGCTTGTTTTCCTTGACATTGATTAGGTCATACTCCAGAGATAAAGAGTTAAACCTATTAGTTTACTAAAGGTGAATGCAGTAATACTACAGATAGGAGTATGTATGATCACTGTATAAAAGCTATTTTTGCTGGTTATTATAATGGCAACACCATTATATCTGCATTGGTCTCTGTTCCATGATGCAACATTTTTTGGCATGGATCATTTAATAGCGCGAAAACTGTCAGTCGCACAATTTTGGGACCTGGATTGGTAACTTGCCCTAGGTGAGCTGCACATGCTCATAATGTTTTGTTTGGGTCAGGGTCAAAGGTCAAGGTCATTTTGGTGACCGAAGGCCTGGGCCCATTGGATTACATGCAAAGTTCAACCCCCGTAGTTCGCACATTTCTGGCCCTTTTGTCAATGAACTTGGCACAGACTTTGTCCCCCAGACATCAACATTTTCCTTAGATATGGTTGACTTTGACCCAGTTTCAAGGTTGTGGTGGCCCGAGGAAATTTCTCAGCCCAAATTTCCAGACAGATATTTCTCCCTGGTCGCTGATCACTTGGGCATGTGTAACACCTCCAAACATTCATATTGAAAAACTCAGGATTAGACATTTCTTCGATCTTTGAGTTTCAGCCTCATTTTCGATTCATGGGCAAATAAATGATCATTTCTATAGGGTGCAATGTATTCTCCACAGAAGTAATCAGAGAAGCTAGAATGGGCTTAGTTTGCAGGAAAAGGTGCAAAATTGAATAAATAAGGTCTGACTTGTCATGATTAGGGTGAAATCTGTGTTTCTGAGTTGCGGGAAGCAAATGTATATTTTTCCTTATTGATAACACTTTGTGCCTTATGTCCCAACACTCAGAATTTGGGCTGCCGAGGTTCTCCACTACATTTTGGTGCAAATATATTAAAAAAACTCACGAGTTGAACATGGACTGAGAGTGCTAATGCAATTTACCAGATCTACCCTACATTCTTCATGTTAAAGTCATGGACCAGGGTGAGCCATCTCAAAATAATTCAAGAGAAAGATAGATGATGCGAGTCGATTTGCTGCCAATTCGCATCATGTTGTCTTCGCCATGTTCGGCCTTGATCTCTTTTCTTGAGAGTTGATTGGCTATGGTGGGCTGTCAATATGCTGTCAGATGGTGGTGGAGGCGCGGGCTGCCAGCGATGTACCAGCAACAGACACCAGTCTCTGCATGAAGAATTCTTTGCTCAATTGTTGCCCATGCCTTGATTGGCTCTCCATGGTCATGACGACATTTCATTTGAATATTTATCAGAATTCCTCATTTTTTGTTATCTAAAATCAGGGAAAAAACTCTGCATTCATGTAATCAATGAATATTCCAATGCCAGATCTGATGTTAAATAATGAAACCACTCTCAGTGGAACCACTAGTGCTGAGGCAAGAGTTGGAACAAGAAGGAGGCTGTCATAATCTGATGACGGCAGCTGTCCGACTGGTGACTCTTTTCGCACTTTTCTCTAAATTCAGAGCAAATTCGATGAAAATAAGCTGGTTCAGTGGGTACAGATACACAAGTGGAGGCCCATCTTCTGAACAAGATACAGGTTCATATGATTTATGACGTTTACAACAATGAATTGTCGGCATTCATGAGTGGGTAAGAGACGACCCGTTTCCATGCTTACAGTTGGATCAGCATGAAGACGAAGTCTAGCGCTGTTTGTTTTGGTGTTTATTTAATGTCTAGCTACCAATGTCAGTGGTTGAGAGCGAGATGGCATAATACATCAGGCTTTATACTTGCGTTTGATACAATTATTTTCACTGTAGGTTGACATGGCATGAATGTAAATAAACATGATCAGCTGATATTGTCATGCACAGGGGGCAAGCTCTTAGTGAATTTGATGGGATCTGATCTGACAGTGATCATTTTACTCAGAAATTCTACTGAATATCTCAAATAACCACTGGAATCAATAGATATGAAGGTTCTACAAACTGTGGTGTGATTTTCTGGCATTTCTGTGCAGAAATTGGCTCACAGGAAGTAAAGCCAGTGCCTGTCAGTCAGAGAGGTTTGGGGTAAATGGAGCTTGACAGTACAGTAAGTGATTGAGATTGGCTAAACCACTCATCCATAAACATGGATGCATACACTAGCTAAGCCCCTAACACTCCCTGGCCGAAACAAGTGGTGTTTTTTCCCAACTGCAACTGGCGTTGCCATTATCATGTCTCACTCCCGAGTTGTTTTGCTGAATTTATATGGACATGATGACAATTTATCTAAAGTGGGTCCTGGTTGGACCTATATGCCTAGACTAAGACCATCCAAGATGATCCCTGACATGAAATTGCGTTTTGATGCTGAATTTCTCTACTGTATACATGCTGAACCAAGTTTAGTTTAATTAATCAGTGGCATGTTGTACTAAATGCAGTATGAGTATTCTGTTCAATTCTCTTATTTTTGTGACTTCTGTCATATTGCCATAAAAATATTATTATTCAAAATAATATAAATAACATGAGTAATAATTACCAAACTGCAATGTATTTCTGGTTTTTTTTTCTCATGTGGATATGATCATATCTGATACCTGCATACAAGCTAGCCAGCCACTTCGGGGATAGATTCGCTTCATCAACCCTCATTAGAACTGGGAGATGGTGCATCGTGATTTCAGGTCCAATGGAAGGACCGGCATATTCCCCAGAGATTGGCATAAAAGTCAGAGCTTGGGCTGCCCGAAGACATACCTCCATCAGTGCCTGCATGATGGGAGAGATTATGAGTGCAGCCAACTAGAAATCAGGGACAATATTCACCTGCATGATGTGAGGAACAAGCTATAGAGCTGTTATGCCTAGCCCCCTCGTGATGAGCCAATCTGTGGTGAAACCACCTGCAGGACTTAGATTGTAACATCAAGGTTCCAGCCTCTTTCATGCTTCTCTCATACCTTTTATTCTGGGAATAAGGGGAACAACCGTCTCTAGGTACTTGGGTGGCATGGAACTGTCTCTTGTACTATGTGCGTCGGCCGGCATACCCACTGTCTGTCTTGATGCATTCAAATGCAAAATTGTAAAGAGGTGCCAGGTTTGAGTAAACCTAGTAATTTTGAAGTAAATTACATGTTTTCACAAAGAGTACATGCAGGCACAACCATCACCACCACCATTATTTTGTTATTTATTCAGCTCAACCAGGACTACATTGCCTTCATATTCTAGTTTTTGTGGGTTGGTGCCTAAGCCACACAAATCTGGAACAGAACTGAGACATATGTTTTGGACTACAACATGAATGTTGTACCATGAGCTGAATTCATCTTAATTTTGTGTGGATGAATGCATAAGTCACACAAGGCTTCATCTCCCTAATGTTGTGTGGCTTGATTAATAAACCATGCAAGTCTGTAACACAGTCAAGACACAAGTGGTTTGAAGACAATGGACAGACACAGTAAACTTGTGTGGCTTGGAGCCCTTCATCTTCCTAACTTTGTTGGATAGCTTGTTGTCTTTATCTTCCTAAACATGTGTTGCTTGATGCATAAGCCACACAAGTCTGGAGCAGCTGTGACATGGCTGCTTTGAACTAATGCACCAAAGTTGGGTGGCTTTTGTGTGAATCTTTTTAAAATCCCATGGCCTGATGCTAGTCTGTTAAACAGGTAAGACACTGATAATTTGTATTAGTATCCCGAAGTTGTGTGGCTTGGTGTCTTCATCTTGCTAATTTTGTGTGGCTTGATGCAAAGCCACACAAGTCATACCATCAAGACACAGCTGGTTTGGACAAATACACTGATGTTGTGTGACTTGTTGCCCTCATTTTCCTAATTTGGTGTGGATTAATACATAGGTCACACAAGTTTGCAACATGATTGACACAGATGGTTTGGACAAGCACACAAAAGCTGTTTCGTTCATCTTCCTAATTTTGCGTGACTTGACTTCACTGGATGCTTGAGCCACATAGGTCAGGAGCACAGTTGTGACACAGATAATTTGGACAAATACACTGAAATTGTTCCGCTTTTTGTGTTAATCTGCTAAAGCCGTGCAAGTCTGAGACACAGCCAAGACACAGATAATTTGGAAATATACACAAAAGATGTGCGGCTTGGTGTCTTTGTCTTACCAATTTTGTGTGGCTTGATGCACAGCCACATGAGTCATACAGTCAAGACACAGAGGGTATGGACAAATACACCAATGATGTGTTGTTTGTTGTCTTCATATTCCCAAATATGTGTGGCTTGATGCATAAGCCACACAAGATGGGCAGAGTCAAGAGATGGTTGCTTTGGACTGAAGCACCAAAGTTGTGTGGCTTGTTGTCTTCAACTTCCTTATTTTGTTCGACTTGATGCTTTAGCCATTGTGGCTAGTCACCTACCACAGAAGACATGGACAGTTAGATCATGACTGGGATTCTTGTAGCAACCTACAAGCAACTTTAACATGAACACCATATGTGCGGCTAGTTACCAAAGACATGGACAGATACATCATTCTGGAGATTCTAGTAGCAAGCCCAAAGTAACTTGGACATGAGTGCCATATCTGCGTAGCTAGTAACTGACCACACAAGACATGGACAGATACATCATCCCTGGGATTCACTTAGCAAGCCACAAGAAACATAGACATGAATACCATATCTGTGTGGCTAGTCACCGACCACAGAAGATACAGACAGGTACATCCTGACTGGGAATCCTGTACAGGCTGGGAGCAGAGTTGAGACATGAATAATCTAGACAAATATGCTAAAGTTCTGTGGTGTCGTCATCACGCTAATTTTGTGCAGCTTGCTGCATTAGCCACACATTTCTGTAATACAGTCAAGACGCAGATTGTTTGGACAAATACACAAAATTTGTTTGGCTTGATGCATAAGCCACACCAGTCTGGAGCAGTTGTGACATGGCTGCTATGGACTAAAGCACCAAAGTTGTGTGGCTTTTTGTGTTCATCTTCCTAATTTTGCTTAGCCTGATGCCTAAGTCATGCAATTCTGTTACACAGTCAAGACACAGATAATTTTTACTATACCAAAGTTGTGGGGCTTGGTATTTTCATCTTGCTAATTTGGTGTGGCTTGATGCCCAGCCATGAGGGTTGAAGGTACAGCCAAGACATGGATAATTTGGACAAATATACCATAGTTCTTTGGCTTGTTGTCTTCATTTGCTAACTTCTGTGTGACTTGATGCTCAGCCACACAAATCTGTGACACTGGTGTCATCATGATGCTGATTTTGTGTGGCTTGATGCATAAGCCACACAGGTCTGTAGCACAGTCAAGGTGTAGTTTGTTTGGACTACACATGCACCAAATTTGTGTGGCTTGTTGCCTTCATCTTCCTAATTTGTGTGACATGACGCATAAGCCACGCCAGTCCTAATTTTATGCCCGATACTTAAGCTGCACAAGTCTGTAAATGTCAAGACATAGATTGTTTGGACAAACACACCGAGGTTGTGTGGCTTTTTGCCTTCATCTTCCTGATTTTGTGTGGCTGGATGCATAAGCCACACAATTCATACTGTCAAGACAATGGTTTGGACGAATCCACCAAGGTTATGTGGCTGGTCTTCATCTTCCAAATTTTGTGTGGCTTGATGCGTAAGCCACACAATTCATACTGTCAAGACATAGATGGTTTGGACAAATATACCAAAGTTATGTGGCTTGTCTTCATCTTCCAAATTTTGTGTGGCTTGATGCATAAGCCACACAATTCATACTGTCAAGACACAGATGGTTTGGACAAATATACTAAAGTTATGTGGCTTGTCTTCATCTTCCAAATTTTGTGTGGCTTGATGCATAAGCCACACAATTCATACTGTCAAGA